>QKMX01214911.1:0-18238 GCA_003401595.1 Venustaconcha ellipsiformis
TATATATATATATTTCAGTTTAATGGTGATTCTGCCATATATATCTTGAACTGATTAAGAGATCACTTGTTTTCTTGATGATGCAAGGACAGTAATAATCTTATGCAGTCATCGTTTTGCTACCAACAGATTTTGAGGTGTCAGCTAGGTAGGGATTGTTAGCTTGAAAACTATACTAAATGTATGAAGCACATATTTTGCATCTAGATTTTTGTAATTTCAAGATGGTTTTAGTATGTATCATCTTAGATGTTAATTTTCCTTTAGAAATTAGAATTCACAAGTGTCTTGTAAAGAGTATACACTAAAAGCAAGTAGAGAACAAAAGCATAACTTCTGATATGGAGGTAATATCATTTTTGTCATGACCCAAATTTCTCAAGTTCCACTGTAGAAACATTTAACACTTTTGCACTTCAAAAGGTGATTGAAAATGAGTTACCGGTACATTCATAAAATAAAGTTACTATAAGGATGAAATGTATTGTAAACATCATTGTAGGTCCCATTTCATGGCATGCTCAATCAGCTTATGTTAAAACATTCTGTATGTCATGTCCAGTATTCACCAAATTCTGAATTATACATTCCTATAAACATTATCATAGCTTTATTTTATATATTTTAAAAATATCTAAATATTTGTGAAGACATTCTATTTTGTGTGATTGTTTTAATACGAATAATAAATAATTTTGTGCTTATTGTTCTTTGCTTAATCACACTGCAGACTTATTACATGTTGTACTTAAACATTATTGAGAAAAAACATTTGTTTGGTCTATATAGTGGAAATAGGAAGCGTTCTTTAAATGTACTATAATATTATTTTTGAACTATTGTGACTATTCTTAGGACAATGCCATTTTGAAAACGTCATGATTCTTGGCAGACCAGTTCATTTCCAATTTTGAAATTTATACGGAACTTATCATTATTTTGGACTTTCATAGAACATTATCATAAATGTTAATTATTGATAATTAAACTTGTTGGTTTTTGCTTTTTTTCTGTTACTTAGTTTCTGACCATAGAGTCATAAGAAAAATAAGGGGCTTGTCCAAGATGCTAATTTAGTAATTTTTCAGAGAAATTGAAGTTGTATTGAAATTTAAAGTTATTTTATTTCGGACATTTTTCTATGCCTGCTCTTTACATTTTACTTATTGAAACCAACAAATTTTCACAATCTCATCTGAAGTGGAGATCTTTATTTTAAATCCTACCCAGGAACAGGAGTCCTTGAAAAGGTATGAATTTCCTCAATTTGCCAGACAATTACGATCTTTTAGAGGCAAAACCATCTTTGTTGAAGCAAGAAACAACAAATATTTTGATTCAATATTTGATAGAAATTAATATTTTGGAAAAAAATTCTTTGGGTTTGATTGGTATGTCTTAATCTGGCTCCAACTTGCTAATTATGGCATTGAAATCAAAATACAAGAATGAAATGAAGTTAAGAAAGCTTGAGCTTGAAAAAGAGGAAAGAGAGATACAAGTTCAAAAAGAAGAAAAATAGAGATGAAATTACAAATGCAAATGCCAACGGAAGAAAAAGAGAAAAAAGGGAAAGAGGAAAATTAAGTTGCAAATGCAGGAAAAAGAAAGAGAGATACAGATGCAGGAAAAATAGACAAATTCAAAAAGACAAGATGCAAATAAAATTGCACATTCAAAAAGAAGAAAGAGAAGCAGAAATGCAATTGAAAAGAATTAGAACTGGTAAGCATATAACACCTGGCTCATGAAAGTTCAGCTTTAGATGCTCTCAGAATATTAAATATTAACTAAGTTCTACTGTTTCAGGAAAAAGAAGTAGATCAGTATTCTTTGCATTTGGAAAGAAAAGCTACAAGTTTAAACTAGCCATGAGAGCACTGCTGTTTCTTCTACTTCTTTCGTCGTCTTCAATTTCTTTACTGGTATGGGTTCTTCTGTTTTCTTTTTCTGCTTCTCAACGTTCCTTCTCCTTATTTTCTTTTTATGGGACACAGATGACCAATGTCTTTTTTTCTCAACATTAACAAGTACATTTCATTCAGACAATCTTTTTTCTGTATTAAAGGATCCTTTCTTTTGACGTTCTGGAGCCCAATATCCATCTTCCTAACAGACACAGCAGATATCTCGACTCTTATCTCAAGTATCGTCATCTGAAGCCTTGTAACTTCAAATGATTGTAAATCTCAGAGGAGTGTGATATATTGTGACTTTTCCTTCTTAACAGATTGAAAACTGAATGAGCATATCCTCTTGGGATGCAGGGGTCTATCGCTATCTGGGAAGAGAGTGCAAATTGAATTTTGAATCATCATGTAAAAATCAAACCTTACCATAAAAATCTGAAGAAGCTAAGAGACAGGGAAGCCTTTCGGTGTTGCATCATATGATCAGAATAAGTTTACTTGAGTGATATTGATGATGAGCCTACACATCGGCTTTCAGCTTTCACTGCAAAACCTACAGAGTCAATATCAGCCTAAAAAGAAAATTATTCGGTAGCTCCTAAAGATTAATTTTAGATATAATCAACACAAAAAGTGACTTCTAGAACATTTAGAATGATGGCTTACACTTACACCATCAAATTTCAGGTCTCATGCACCAGCACACAAAGCAGTTGTGTTCACTTCAAATTTATTGGAGTGAGTGTGAAATGATAATGTAAGCTCAAGGTGACGATCACTCACGACAGTTTGAAATCTCCTGTCCCAATCTAGTTTAGTACACCTGCATAATTAACTCTTCCAAAGTCTCGGACAAAATATAACACTCAATTCAATGATGAGTTTGAATGGCCTTTGGAACAATTACTCTTCACATGACACAAGTTTCACCTGCACGAGATAGCGGATGATGCAAAGTTTTGATGGATAATCTTCACAGCACCAAATTAAGAATCGTCCTGGTTGACAATGACTAAGACCAGATATGTTTAGCCCGTGCCACCATAGTGGCTCGAGCGCATGCGAAGAAAAATGATACAGCAGAATACTTAAGATTATGAAAGAGCATTGAACAGAAATATAACCAAACAACAGTGTGAATGAAGAGAAGCAGAACTTGCTTTACATCAGGCAGGCAGGGGATTCCAAAGATACTATGTGTGGTATCCAAGAAATGCACAAACTTCAAGACATGTTGATGGGGTCCCTGGTGACTGAGTGGTCTAAAGCACTCATCTTTACAGATCACCCCCATCTCATCTCTATCTATTGAGTCTCAGTCTTGGCCAACATGGGTATGAGAAATAGCTGCCAGCAGTTTCCCGTGAGTCAGTGGTTCTTACCAGGGTTTTCTTGGGATATTCCTCTACCAATTATACTGGCCACCATGTATAACTTATCTTGTGCTGAGAAATAGTGTTAAACCCAAAACAAAAAACAAAAACAACAACAAGACGTGTTGGTACCTTGTTTTACGTTGAAAGTATTTCCTGAGGTCACTCTTGGAAATCCTGTGTATCGAGGACTAGATATCCCAGATAGAAAATATTCACATTTATCCCACCAAGATTATCTTGATGCCATTGCTACAATTACAACATTTATTGGAAACGTATACAAATGCGAGAAATGTGAACAAGTATTTAACAGTTGAGAGCAACAAATTCACTTTGGAGAGAGATGTCATGCCATGGATGTTTAGCTTTAGGACATGACAAGAAAGATTACATTCCTCCACTTCCATTTCAACATTTGTCAGCCCAGCCTATTTACGAGTGACATCGCATGAAGCAATTTCATTAACAGAAAAGTTCTTGCGAATTACTGATAGTGTGCTCTAAGTGAGGACATCTTGTTTGAATGAATAACCAAGAGCCATTTGTTTGTGTAGGAAAGAAAACATGTCCTTTTTATAATCAAGTCATTGGCTTAAAAAATTATGACAGTGAATTCAAGGTATGATTAGGTCTCATGGAGAACAAGAATAAAAAGATGAAATGCATGGATTTTTGTTTCTCTTATTCATCTTTGAAATTGGAGGATGTGATGGACACTTTGCTTTCAATATTATTCAGAATATTTAACCAAAGTTACACCAGTAACCATGAACGGAGCCGAAATCATTTAAATGAACACAATTTAAAGATTCCATGAGTTATTTGTTTATTCCTTTGTGTACAATGCCTAAAATGATTGGAAGATGGAAGTGACTAAAGGCTACTTTTCATATTTTCAATAGTGAAGGTAATAAACGTGGTGCTCGCACATTTGTCTGAAGTATAATATTATGACCTTGATGGTATGCAAACAGCGGGGGGGGGGAGCAAATCCTACAACTCTTAGGAGCGTCCCATTCCTGAAATCAACCTCTTCTACGAAAATGGTACCAATGCCAAAAAGAATAACCCGTGGCCTCTGACCGTGTTAGCACATTTTTATTATTGATCCATGGTGCTTTACACCAGAACCATAGGTTTGAAAGCGTCCACATTCACTGACCCAAGTCATTCATGTTAGTCCTCGTTTCCCTGCTGCTGTTTGTGTGTTTGAGTGGGGGTTAAAAGAAGTTGCGGTAAGATGACAAGTCTCTCAACCAAAAATGTTATTGAGATCTATATGATATCGTGACTGAGGATCATGTAAATTTATAGTGATAAATTCATGAGGAATTTTCTGCGCTTGTGAGAAGAAGTTTTTAAACTTGATCATATCCATGTCTCCCCTGAACACCAAGCTTGTGGATCTTTCTTAGTGTGTGAGTATCAATACCATTAAATACACCCAGAAGATTACAGTTATCTCAGATCACTGTGTACTTGCACATATTGCTGAGTAACATATATAATATCTGTGTTTTTGTGTCTGCCTCAAAAATTTATTTGAGCTAGATTTGATTATCTATCATCATATCATTGCATACTACGAGATTATTGATGTCCCGTTGAGATCATCTATCTATGCAAATAGTTGATGTCAGTAATAAAAACAATTACATCATTGTCATCAGTCATTCTTGCATTTTCATTAAAATTCTTAGGCACGTTGTAGCATTGTTGATAATCTACAGATGATGCCACTAAATATAACTTATCTCACTTAAGCCATTTCAATATCATGTTAAGTAACTACTGCCTCTTAGAACCAGACTCAGGCGGCCCTATTATAATTGCTATGATGGAATTTGGTAATGCTGGATGATGTTTGACTGCTCTAGCTCCCATGTCGCTGTGAAGTCACTCACATTCATGTTGTAGAAATACGATAAGAATATGGATTTATACTGTGCTTAATGCAAAACACCCACCAATACTAGTGGATTAAAAACGATGATGAGGAATACAAAGCATGAGCTTACAAGCATGTGTGTGAAATGTGGTACAAAAAAATATAAATTTGTCCCCCTCCCATTATTGAGTGGAGTATAACATGGTGGTGATATTTCTGCTTCACTGGAAATATTTCCAGGGGTCCATATGGGCTAAGTATCTTGGCAAGAAGCATCTTCCTGGATATAATTAATTGTGGTCCTGGAACCAGACTTGATATCCGACTTGACAAGAAGACTTGATATCCGACTTGACAAGAAAGATCAACCTCGACCTTGAGAGTATCCAATAAATGTGATTGATCAAGCATGCCATGTTCGTGACGTTGGGTATAAAAATCCAGATTTACAACAAGGACATATTGCAAATGTGAAGTTGATTCACATGCTAAAGTCTGTAAGAAATAAATCTCTCACAGAATCACTCACCCACTGTTGATAAGATCTGTAATGAAATGTAAACTGGTGATAGGGGCCTGTAATTAATCATAGATAACTATTATATAGAGTCAGTTTATTATAGCCCAAGGAGATATTAGAAGGGTAGATCAGTGATTAGTAAACTTGCTGATGCAGCAGGTGTCACACATTATGTTGCTGAAGATTGGTTAACACAACAGGCAATATGGCCAATTAATCTACCATCACCTAAAAAAAATTCAATTCACACATTGTGATGTCAGCTCTTCCAACGAGGTTCATCAGGTAGATATTTTGTTTTTGCCACATGATACTATTAAAACTGGTAGATGCCAATCATGCAAATACAAATACAAATACACATTGACAGTTGTTAATGTTGCAAGTAGATGCAAAGAAGCAGAGCCACTATCAAATAAAACAGTAAATGAAGTTGCATCTGTGTTTGAATGAATTTGTCAAAGTGGTGGCCTGCAATGGCCACAGTTGCTACAGGCTGATTCCAGCAAAGAATTTCTTGGTGCAGTAACGTTGATGATGAAACAGCATAGCGTCAAAATCAGATGAGTACATACCGCAATTCATCGAGATCAGGCAATCATTGAGCGATTTAATCAAACACTTTCTGAGCAATTGTTTGGATAACAGTATGTAAAGGAAATATTCACTGACCTTAAGTCCCTGAACAAAGTTCAGGAGGACATGATATCTCGTGAATGGGTTGCAAGATTATCAAGTGTGATAGCTGCGTTAAATATTGAAATTACTGGTGGAATTTCCATAAAATCCATTAATGCAATCTCGAAGAAACACATACCATTTAAGCGACATTACTCTTCCTCTCAGGAACCATTACTCGATAATGTGAATGTCAGATATTTATATGAGCCTGGTGAACTTGAAGGTGATGAAAAAAAGAGCAACAGATCCTCTGGAGTGTGAGCATACATAAAGACCATGGAGATTTATCCATCGTTAATGCACTCTCAACAACATTGACAGGTATACAACAATATCATTAAGAACTAGCTGTTGTTTTTTTGACGATCCTGGAATTTAAAGCTCAATATTTTGTTTACGTATATCTGCTTAGTGATAACACAAAGGTACATACAGATCTGAAAACCTTTTTTATGCAACAGGAATAATTTTCGCTGAAGTGAATCAGGAACTATTTTTCTAAATGCTACTATCAGATCACAAGGGTGCCATAAAGTCCGAAAATCGTCGTTTGATACCTCTGCAATTATCTCCCGCATTATCAAGCACTGGGTGCTATCCGACTGCAGTCTGGTTAACTTTTTGAACTCTTTCAGTGATTCATCAACAGCTCTATGATCATATTTGCTTATAATAATCTACGAATTTCTTTTAATCAGCGATGTGGCGATTCGCCAACAAAAGATTGAGGATGACCATGATCACTACACAGCAGTATTTTTGTCAGCATTCAATCAAGAAACATTTTTAGCAAGTCCACGGATGCCATGAATATCTCATCCCAGATAATGACTTTAGGAATATATCACCCATTCGTTCAGGTGTTCACGAATTTCCCTTCCACCGAAAGAAATTGTGATAAGTATGAGATTGCAAGCTGATGAGTCGTAGTTAGTATTACCGCATCTAAGCCTCAAAACAGATTTATCGGTCGTATAGTTTTATCAGAACCTCTGGGCCCATTAAGTTAAACATTTTTATGCCTGACCACAGGATCATATACCGATGGTGCTAATGATGTTCGTGACATTTGACGATTTTTGTGATATATCTCAACAAGTTTATAATCAGCAGATTCAGAATAATCAAGTATCAAATCATTATTGACTCGTCATTGCCCCCATGGAGCATCACAGATCCCTATATCACATTCATCTAACAATCCTATATTTTCTTTACTGATATAAAATGAAGGTGTTAAACTTTGTATCGGGAAATATATTTATCATCGACAGTAGGTTTATAGAAATACACGCAAGCATCGAAGATCTTAAATGAGTATATTGTGGCGAGTCGCCGTCATAATAACACGCTATAGTTCCTAATTTAGTTCTATCATTCAGATATGCATTTTCCCGCCACGCAACTGTACCTTTACTCATAGCATCATTGATTATAGAATCGATAATTAATTATGTGCAACGTCGTCGATGATTAGAGGCAGATCTTTGTGTAAAATTCCCAATAACTTATCTACCCAAATCCTTTGCAAGTGACACATATCCTTGCTGCTTTCAGGTCCTACCGCTGATCCTGCTACCGATGGTAGCAGGGGTAGGGATATCCAAATCTGTTTTTGTGGGCGATATGAGATTATTACCTCACTCACGGTTAATGATGTCAGTATATTCGCATCAAGCATATATCGTAATAACAATGTTGGAATCCAACTTCTTTTATTATTCGCACAGTAATCCATCGGATTTATCTCTAGATCAGGTTTATTAAAATGACGGACAAACCAAACAACAATAACAGGATAAATATTACTTGACGGGGCAAACTAAAACGATACAATCTCGGCAAATCCAGTTAAAGCGAAATCTGGTAATGAGCCATTTATCGCAGCTCGAATCATCTCGTGTAGATTGTCCAAATCGTTTAGAACATTTCGCGCATTCTCCCATACGAAGAAAGCTTCCATGATAACATGTAACAAGGTCAACTGAGATAACTTCATTTAAATCATATTTGGTATTGCACATCCCACGATAATCCATACTAGAGACACAATCGCTGAAAGTCCTCAAGAAATTCTCCATCTATCGGTCTCCATGAATTTTTCTTCTGAGCAAAATGAGCAACAACAGACGAAACATTAAAACAAATATTCAATAATCTTTCTATTTCATCCTCATTGTCAGTGTATTTCAGTGCAGTATTGGTCATCTGCGTGTGAAAAGATTCAGCATGATGGATCACCGCACGGAAGCACAAATCTTTTATTTTCTCATCACTCTTTAACAACCACACAGCGACTGGATAGGTTTTAATGAACTCATGAATATATTCAAAATATCACCACTCCTTGTCTCCGACAAGGCCAGCACTTGTTTCTCTTGTGGAAATATTGTTATACTTGGCATCCATGCATGAGCGCATTAGTCAATTATTACGATAGAAGCGCCATTTCTTACATATTTATCTCTGTACAAAACCTCTCCGGTTATTGATTTTACTTCTGTTGGAAATCTTAGCTCTTTTTCTAACTCAGCGTTATCGCTTATCGTGTCTCCATTTGATCTAACTTTATTTTCTCACGAGGTTATTTTATTGCGTTGTAGTTTTGTGAGACCTTTTCCTCGTAATGCATTCATAAAATATTCTATAATTCTCTTGGCTACACAATTTAGGATAACACTAGTCGTGGTGCTATCCTCATGTCGCATCGACAATAGCGTAAAAAAACCCAGCTTATTTAACGGAAAAAAAACCAAAACAACTACAGCCACCAGATATGCTCTCTCGTAGTATGGTTTGTCATTGTCAGTTAACATTCTTTGTCTATAATTTTATCTAACATGGCAACATCTCCGCATAAACACTCGGTCGGCTTCGGGATTTACGAACAAGGTCACGTTTATCACGGATAATCCAGGTTATGTTATTATCGCCACCATCCACATGTAGATAGATGCTAGTATCGATAGTGGCAACAATAGCTTTGTTCGCCCATATCCACGTAATTAATGACTGTCTTTGCTCGTTGGTCATTCATGGTAGCATTCCTCTGTTTTACTCTAAATGTTAACCAGATATGCGTTGCATTATCTTTTTTAAATTCTTTCTTGGCTTCACTGATACGATCAATCAATCCCAGATTAACATCAATTTATGCGTGATGGGGTGGGGGCCTGGCGTACTGTTGTTTTACACCAGGACCAATGGTTAATCTGTCAAGATTGAATCTAGCTTGAGAGGGTTTGATAGCAGACAATCTTGTAAACTCCATCATAGAATTAAGGTAAATCTATATTTAAATTAAACATCAATTTATAAATATGCAATGGCTTTATGAGCAAGGAACAATTGCAAATAGTTGATGATTGGATTAATTCCATGTAATAAGACTTGTATAACGGATTTATGTGGATATTACTTGCTGAGTGTAGGGGTAATCTAGGACAAAAGTCATGCTTGAAATGGAACAAGGGAGTCAGGGGAGAAACACAACTGGGTGTAACATGTGAGGGTAGAAAATACACAGCTCTAAAACCATATTATGATAAAACAAATATGATGGCCATGAATCTCCGATAAAAGACGCTAAGGACTTTATCGCTAGATTTTCTGAGCAGTCGGTTTGATAGCAAATAACCACGTATTTTTTGGTAATAATTTAGACAAAAGATATATTCTATATAAATGGAGGAATGAAATAATGTTGATGAATTTGGAACGCTAACGTTCCGAGCATATCCCATCAATGAAGAATTATGGGGCCTCGCGTGCTAGTGTGATTAGGAACCGTCTGCTTAAAAGAACGATCGGTTCTGTTTACACACTGATTCAAATCAGGGGTATAAATCCCTCTCCTTGACACTTTGTCAAGGGAATTCTAATTGTGGTTGGTTTGCAGTTGCTTCATAGCAAACCTTAAACATTTCTGCGAATTCCTGATCTAATAGTATTCCATCGTTGAGCCCTGATGATATCAGAGATGATGATCTGGGTGTTAGCAGTTTCAGCTGATAGAAACGTATATTCGTGTAATTTATCAACCGCGCACATGGATAGCTTTTTTTGTGTGGTGTGATTAAGAATATCAGCAGCACCGGTTATAACGGCAACACCAGTTTTTATTACTGGCGCTATTATGTATGCGAATGATAATGCTCCGATTATAGTTACTGTTTAATTGACTACGGCTGTTGCAGCGTATACAATTACGTCAATATCATCGATACGTCTGCGGTATTTCTTTTGCTTGACTGTATATTCGTTAACGATATTGTTTCAGTGATGATTGCCACGAGCAAATGCTTGCTCGTATCGGAAACGTTGAATTTCAACGCCTGGTCCTTGTCCTCGTACGAGGTTGGGGGCATCTGGCAGCGACTTGTTTATTATGTAGAGGCAGCGACTTGTTTATTATGTAGAGTGCTGAGGAACTAATTATGTACCGCCACGCCAAATTCAAAACACCACTAGTACGCGAATGTAACTACGTCTAAGTGTTCGGGATCCAACCCGAAGTTTCCTCATTATTTTGACGTAATAACTCTGACACGGTTCCAGAAAAGTATCGGTCGAATATGAAGCCTTAAATGCATGGTATGTATCCTAAATTTCAATGGGCTAAGCATGGACAGCCTGTGCATACCAGAAACCGCAGCAGTATACTTTATGAAGTTATTCTCTTTAACCATACTGCTGATTCAGACGACTGTTGGATTTCTATTTATGCTTCTATGACAATTTATGTATGCGGCCACACTAGTATGTTTATATCTGAGTGTGGTCAGTCCATCATTGATTGTTATTAACGAGGTCGTTATCATAGCGGAGTTTTCCATGTATTTCTTCATTGTGGCATCATGGTTTGATTCTGTTTCTCTCACTCCAACAATTTTGTTGTTGGACATATCGAGATCGCCGGACATAATGTCTCCAACTCTTCTGACACTTTCAGCAATCTTTCTCATGATCTATGACAATGACTCCTCCCATTTTTTTATTTTGCCGTTTTTGGTGAACACCGCAAAGTTCAATTGTGCCACATCTGGAACTATCAGAATAATATCTGTCAGTGGAATATTGCTTGTCTTCAACAGTCCTTGCTGATCCTGAAAAACGACGACCTCATTTTGGTCAACATCAGCGAGACGTAAAAGTTTATCAAGTTCATCTGCTGTTGCATATTCGGATAAATCGATGTCACCATGAGGCTTTCCTTTCGCAGATCTTCCGTAAATATCCACCATTATACTCTAATAACCTGTTTAAAACTACCAGTTGTGTACCGTTCACTAGTGAACGCGTGCACGACTTTATGCGGAGATGATGATGACCTTGACACAGCGTTAAGTACAGCAAGCACTTCCGAACCGCATGTAGGTGGATCTGTTAATGCCTGTGTTGGTAAGGTTGAATATCAGATCGGAATGCTACGCATTCTACTGCTACTGATATACTGTAAACATTATTTTGGTGTTGTCAGTCCATATGAATAAAAATAAACAATGATGAATGGGTCAATCGCATGCAACCCAGTGAGTGGCCGGGAAAGAAGTTCCTTCGTGATTGATGATACCTGTTTCCTGGACAATTGATCGCTCTGGAAACTGATCGCGTATAAAGACGTCTGATTTTCTGATGTTTAATCGCCGGGAAGCATCAAGCAGATCAAAATTGGACATGGAGATTTTCAAAAAAGGAGTTCCTGGCCGTCTCAGACCCTTTCCCAGAGTTCGGCCATACCACGTTGCAATTTCGACAAGCTTAGACCTCGACCATGTCGTGGGCCTGGTAATCTTAAATGGTCGCATTGCGGTATTTTTGGTGCACCTAGACGTTTTCCGTGTTGTGTCCGTGCTCTTTTGTGAGGTTTATGCGTGCACAATTCCTGTCCAGTCACTTTTTTAGTGCCATACCGTCGAATTTTTCAACTGCACCAAGTGTGGCAACCTTTTGCAACAGCCGGAACGTCAGCGGTAATCAGCGCTGGTATAGCTGTAAGAAACGGCAATATGCCACCAGTATTTTCTATATCCTTAATGGCAGCCTTGGAAAGATCAAGTCTGACTCCAATCTTCGATTTTCTGGTGTCATTGAAATGCCTGATCCAACATTCTGTTAGTGACAATTTATTTTGGCCCCGGGAATCACTGGCGATCTGTGTTGATTTTAGAAGTATTTTTACTCGAGAATTCTTTTTCACTTCTGATTTTAGCTTTTTGATCTGACCAGGTGTCAGGGTAATATTGACGTATATATATGACATAATGACATTTTGGCGATTTCATTACTGATTGGATCCGATCACATGTTCTCCACTCATTCGCACACCAACTTCTTTAAGCAGGAATGCTTTGTCCGACACTATAACTGCGACTGCTCTGTAGCCACCACCGGGCAGTCGTGCTACACGAGCTCGGAAGTGTATGATTATTTAAAAAAAAAACAAAAAAACATATGCTCCAGCGAAAAATAGTAGATCGGATATAGCATTATGAAGACCCGCTAAAATGTCTGCAACCAGAATCAATATCCAAATCGTGCCCCATAAATGTCATCAACCGATGATACGCACGTGCAACGTGATTGTTATCAAACTTCAGTAACACTTCCTAGTATGGTTCTTAATGTCCGTTTATTCTCAAGGAAACTTCACTAACTCCGAGAATATCAAACACCATTGAATTTCGCGTCTGTGAATTTACTCGGGCATTTTCCTGAAACACGATGAACATGTGTCGTAATGCTGACACTCTCCGATGTGAGACTTTCTGCCATGTGAATAACCCAGCAACATCAACTTGTATGCTAACAGTGGTCATCGTCAACCATGACAACACAGACTTATCGCCGGAGTCCATTTGAGAAGAGCCGTTGTTATTAGGTCAGCGATGGAGTCATTATTGGCATCTACAACGAAAACTTTGTAAAAACTACTTTACCATTATCAACACCAGCAGGATGCCAGATTGCTTGGATTTTCTGACAAGCAGTACAGTGTTTCGCCCCGAAGATGAATTTTCTCACGCTATGGCAAAATCCAAAGATGTGTGACAACGAAATTACACCTGAAAATTCTTCATCACTGTTCAGCATTGATTGACGTGCTGAAAATTGGTTAAAATTTTCATTAGTTGATGCGGCTCTGGTTTAAGCAGCGTTTATTCTCAAGCTAATACTGTTGGGGTTATAAGTGGTATCACGGGCGAGCATCATCGACGGACGAGTGGACCGTGAATAATCATAGTCCTAAAATGGTCGTAGAGACGTCAATGTTTTCAATACATGATTCAATTTCATTTAAACAACGCAATAACGCCATTATTGACAAAACAGACTCGATCTTCAGTTCCATATACTGTGTTATCTTCTTCTGAAGTTGACCTTCGATCTCATGAATACCTCTGGGATAAAAAAAAAATATCTGCTTGTATCTTGAATTTGCACTTCGATTTTTTGTGTGTTAGGTACACGTGCATCACAAGAATGATAGCGATAATCACTCACCGATTCGCCCTTAAGGATGGACACGTCCATATCAAATGCAGTATCAGATACACGCTTTAACATTAGTATATTTGCTATCATCTAACACAAAGACCGCCATCCATCTTGCAGTTATATTTTTTCGCTCTCGGCATTATGTTGTTTTGTCAGTGACACCTGTCAGTTCCTTTAAACGTTCACTTGCAGATTGATTTATTATTTTACTTTATCTGCTGACATCACTTTGGTTCTGGGAAATTTTACTAGCAGCGTTTTGCGTCTTATTAATCCTGCTAGTCTATCCGTGGTTGCTGATAATGCTTCACTAGCAACATCACCAACGATGCCAATAACCTTATCACGAACAACGTCAATAACTTTCATTCTTTGTTGTTTGGCAATCGGAATCGCCTTTGGGGATATCCTCTTGAATAGACATTGAACAAAATCGCCGAATCAATCTCCTACGATATTTTTATATGTTGGCAATCGTGAATTTATCATCCAGATCCATTACAGGTCCACACTGAGCATTATGTATGATCATATTACTTTCTTGTCACTGATCTAATTGCATCCCTAGTCGTCGTCGAGATTAGTCGCTCTAGTAATCGTCGACGATTTCTTCGATGAGGACCCAACAAATATTAATATTCATGACACCACCTGAGAATAATCGCTGATAAATATCAGTTGCTTCATTGATGATTTCTGTTGAATTATTCCGCCAATAAGAATTTTTAGTCTATCAACATCATCAAGCACATTATTGGGACATGGCGCAATAATCCCGCTTCCTCGAATGATGGATCACTCCCCGTAGCACTGAAATACGGTTTTGATTTTAGATGTCCCTTTATTCTTCTAGAATTGAATATGCTTCGTTTTCTGCAGCTTCTTCTCCTTGCTCAATACAGGGCAGTCCAAATTCTGATTCTTTGGACCATAATATATCTCCGAGCAATGGATCTTTTACAGCTTCGTTGACTCGTCTCACAAAGTCAGTAAATTTATCCTTGTACACACCAGTGATTGTAGTTGTGTCATAGTACACTCGAAACACAGAGGGAAACAATTGTTCCTCTGAAATAGCACACACACCCTCCCCCGAGCTAATAAAATGTCAGGAACTTGATATCCTGTCTCAGCAACTGAATAGGGTTCTTACGAAATCTTACGAGACCCTTCTTGGTAAATTTATTAATCGGTTTTATCCGCTGCTTTTTGGCTTCGGCTCTGTTGCAACAATATTCTTCAAAACACCTATTTCAGCGTCAATGTTATCAACAGTGTCCATCATCTGTTGCAATTGTGGCTGAGCACCAGTTATTTCAGCTGGAAGCGTACGCAGAATCTTCTTTGGTTTTCTTAGTCCCTTTCGCGATTTTACCGATTGGCTTGGTGGTCTCTGTGATGGGTTTAAATAATTCTGCTGCATCTTCTGCAAATTCCACTCAAGCCTAATGGCGGTATTATAGTTGCTGCTTGACAGAATCACGTGCAGGGAGATATTTCTTGATTGCATCTAATCGCTCTCGAGCTAGTTCAGCTGTGTGAGATTCCATAGTTGGCGCACAATCCCACATTATTATTGATGCAATAATTATTTAATTACGTCACCTGGACGCTACTTTTTTTTACAACCACCCCCCCCTCCATAACACAACAGCTGGTAAACCGGGGCTCAATAATAAAAATGCACTAACACGGTTGGAGGCCTCTGT
Organism: Venustaconcha ellipsiformis; assembly: GCA_003401595.1. Lineage (NCBI taxonomy): Eukaryota > Metazoa > Mollusca > Bivalvia > Unionida > Unionidae > Venustaconcha > Venustaconcha ellipsiformis. Next base: position 15,582 of record QKMX01214911.1, read on the forward strand.
TTATTCTTTTTGATCTTGGTGCCATTTTTGTAGAAGGGGGTTGATTTCAGAAATGGGACGCCTCTAAGAGCGTATATGGGATTCACTCCCCCCCCCGTTCAAAAACGGGACGCCTCTAAGAGTGTAAATAGGCTTCACCCCACCCCATCCCCACCCCCACCTCGCTGCTCGATCAGAACAACAAGTTTGCTACGCTTGATACCAAACTAGGTCTTCCGACCATATTAAATTTGAAGGAGAAATGTTGAAATATTGTATATCCGAGTGATATATTTGGTGACATTGTTGTGAACATCTCTACAATTATTTCTGGATCGCGGAGGCTTCTATCATTGCCAATATGTCTACCGAAAAAAAAAAAATATTTATGTCCAGGAACATAATAGCTATAATATGAACTTAATCCTATCTCTGTTTGCTGTCGATATTTCGCAGAAACTTTCCGCTGCATACTTTACTTGCGAGACTCGGAAGATTAGCGGCTACAACATGACAGAAATGGCGGAGAACAGAAAATTGGAGCCTTTCTATGGTTGGGATTTAGAAAACCCGTAGATGGTCTACGAATTTCAGAGATGTTTATTTCATGGCTGTCATACTTATTTTCCTCAAGGAGTCCTAAATTATTCTTTCTTAGCATTTACTATGGACGAGTTGCACGACCAAACATATCAACTACACCGCAGTTTAGAAAGTCACGGTTACCATGTGATAGCTTCGTGGGAACAGGACAAGAAACGACATTTGAAAACAGATCCAAAATTTAAACATATCATTGGAGATTACTATGTAATTACAGCAAACTTTGAAATCCGCGGGAGAGTTTGTTTTGAGAACGACCAATGGTGCAAGATTTGTTGTACTACATGAACGAATCTCAAGGAGAGGAAATCAAATATGTTTACATGTGTTCCTTGTACCCTTGGCTGTGCAAGTATGACCTTGTATAAAGTGTATCAGAAAAAGTGCGACTTCCCGATTAGTGCACCTTGCCGTACGACACACCAGTCTCAAATATAAAAAAGGAAAATGTTTCAAGAAACAAAATTCATTCTGAGTACAAATATTCACCGACAATGATGAATTCGACACAACAAAATTGTGATGCATCTAACGCTGAATTTGACTTTAATGAAGTCGATTGCGTTGCTTTGTCATTGATTGAATCCAACGATATCCGGAGCGATAGGGCACAACCTTCATGATCACCCTCATCACAAACATCACCTTCAGCTACCCACACATAAACTTGGGGGAAAAAACTCCCACGACACACCACAAAAGACTACAACAAAGCATGGATCAAAGGAGTAGGGAGAGAAGAAGGAGGAAAAACGAAAGAACCCAAAACTAAAAGGCCGAAAGCCACCCACACTACCGAGCCGCCTATTCAAATGAAACCGTACGTCTCTCGGCCGCTAGAGATTCCACGAAGCCCTTGCAAAATCTGCAAGAATTACACGGTTGCCTAGGGTTTACATTTGGCTAAAAAAAAAAAAACAAACAAAGAAACTAAAACTATATTATCAACAATGGACCACCGGTCTAAAATTATTTCCATACAGTATAGCCAATTAAGAAAACAACGTATGTATTGGGTTACATTAGCCCGGATTCGATCTATACTAAGAACAATCGTAAGTACACTCTGTACACACAATTCAAAACAGGTTATGTAGTAGGTATATTATTGTATAAACAATCTTGATTCTAATTACAATGTGCCGCTTTGCGCACAAATAGTTGTTAGCGTCAGTCTGTATTATATAACAGGGCATAATTTGACGGCAAGTGCATATGTAGCGTTTCAGAATAACCCTTTTGCCTCTTGGTGACTCTGGCCTGGCCGTTCCCCCACCCCTTTTCCTCGTTGTAATATACTAATTGAGAAGTATACTTATATATACAGTACAACATTGAATTGCTACAGGTTACCACCCGATTTAGAATTAAGTAGTGCGCCGTGCACAGTCGGCCCCCAAGTGTGTACCTGGAATTCAGCAAAGGGGAATAGATGTAATTTAACACCTGAATTTGTATTTGGTGAACAGCAAGGAGTTAGCCCCAGGAGTGCATACTGGTATCAAGCACAGGTAGAGAAATTAATGGCCGCACGTTGCATTCCAAACTCAACATCAGAGAGTTAACCACCCATTTCATTCATTTATTCGATTCAATATGATTTATAGACTATCGCCATCCTTGGAGAGGAGAAGTTCGGGGAGAAGAATAGACCCGCTGTAGAGGAGGATGGAGTGGGTTGCAAATTAGGCCAGTTAGTTTGGTGTTCTTTCAGCTGAAGTGTTGCCAGTCAACCCCACTGAAGCATTTCGAACATCTGGAGCTGCTCAACCTCGACAAGCTAACATCAGGAGCATATATGCAGGAGGAAGGGGATAGGTAATAGAGCTAGAGAATACAGCTGCAACACCTGAATATATAAAATGAACCCAGAGTGCGGTGCTGATCATTAAAGAGGGACGAGCCTTAGTTCGTTCCGTACCCTCTGCCAGAAGCCATCAGGGACCGGCTGCTCTGAGTGGATAATTGAATGGGATTTTCTATTTGGCTTTTTTAAAATCCCTTTCGATTATAACTTTTAAAATTATAAATTTGACTTTGGTGGCGCTCTACAGTTTCGCATTTAGCATAGGGTT
>QKMX01214913.1:0-13657 GCA_003401595.1 Venustaconcha ellipsiformis
GAGAAATAGCTGTCAATACACTGTAAATAAACAGTCTGGTAAAGCAGCGAGGAACAAAATATTGTGGTAAATGCTAACAGGTGGCAACCTTGCATTTTGATTTGAGTGGAAATAATTTTACACTGGTTAAGTAACAACAAAGCAACAAAAAATAAATGTTCAGCATGATCCTTATTTCAATGGCCATCATCCAGATATAAGTCTGTCCTATGAAATAAAAATTGTATGAAGTATTGAGCATAATGTTTTCTTGGCCATGCAACATTGACAGTCTGCTTGAGTAGTGATAGTATTTAAGTAACCTATTTAATAAAGTCATAGTCTTCACAAAATTATTGTGTATTATGGTTGATTATTTTTATTGATTGGTAATAATCAATTTAAATTTGATTTACCCCAACCTGTCATATTTGTACTTGGGACTTACCTTTAATGCATCTTAAACATGCTTAAGAATAGTATTATATGCAGATAATTTAAACTACACACTTTTACCTGGAGCATGCAAACATATGGATCTACCTTCATTGATTGTTTTTGCCTAACACCTGGAGATAGCATATTTTATTTAATTCTGATTCCATTTAGCACAGAAATGAGTCATAATGAGATCTGCTTGATAGGAGTGAGTGTCCAACTCTTAAAATTAAACAATCTATACTCACTGTGTGATTCCAGGCTTAAAATTACAAAATGTATATTCATTGTGTGATTCCAGGCTTAAAATTACACAATGTATACTCACTGTGTGATTCCAGGATTAAAATTACAAAATATATACTCACTGTGTGATTCCAGGCTTAAAATTAAAAAACATGTATAATCATTGTGTGATTCCAGGATTAAAATAACAAAACATGTATTATCTCTGTTTGATTCCAGGATTAAAATTACAAAGCAATAACTGACTGTGGGATTGAAGGCTTAAAATTACAAAATGTATACTCACTGTGATTCCAGGCTTAAAATTACAAAATATATACTCACTGTATGATTCCAGGCTTAAAATTAAAAAATGTATACTCACTGTGATTGCAGGCTTAAAATTACAAAACATGTATACTCACTGTGTGATTCCAGGCTTAGAATTACAAAATGTATACTCACTGTGTGATTCCAGGCTTAGAATTACAAAATGTATACTCACTGTATGATTCCAGGCTAAAAATTACAAAATGTATATTCACTGTGTGATTACAGGCTTAAAATTACACAATCTATACTCACTGTGTGATTCCAGGCTTAAAATTAAAAAATGTATACTCACTGTGATTGCAGGCTTAAAATTTAGCACAGAAATGAGTCATAATGAGATCTGCTTGATAGGAGTGAGTGTCCAACTCTTAAAATTAAACAATCTATACTCACTGTGTGATTCCAGGCTTAAAATTACAAAATGTATATTCATTGTGTGATTACAGGCTTAAAATTACACAATCGATACTCACTGTGTGATTCCAGGCTTAAAATTAAAAAATGTATACTCACTGTGATTGCAGGCTTAAAATTACAAAACATGTATACTCACTGTGTGATTCCAGGCTTAGTATTACAAAATGTATACTCACTGTGTGATTCCAGGCTAAAAATTACAAAACATGTATACTTACTGTGTGATTCCAGGCTTAGAATTACAAAATGTATACTCACTGTGTGATTCCAGGCTTAAAATTACAAAACATGTATACTTACTGTGTGATTCCAGGCTTAGAATTACAAAATGTATACTCACTGTGTGATTCCAGGCTTAAAATTACAGAATGTATACTCACTGTTTGATTCCAAGCTTATAAAAAAAGCTTTAGTGAAGGGAATAAGCTGCAGAATAACACTGAATCTATATAAAATTATTTTTCTGTTGGTTATGATGGTCGGAAGAGAAGTTTCCACATGTATTATTGTAGCCAACATCAAAATTTTGCAGTTAGCAATAGTATGCATTCATCTGCTTGGTAATATTGAGGATGCTGCATTGCAGTCTCGACTTAAAATCCCCACATCATTCAAATATTTGATGTGATGGATGATGAGAATTCTTTGACAAGCTAGAGGATTGTAGCCTCATATTGCTGAAAGCATTGACTACCTGGCTCTATTTATAGATCACAAGACAAACCCATTTTTAACCACTTGACCATGTGACCCATACCATAGTGGGAACTTATATCCTTCAGCTTTTGGCTAATATTTCAAAGAATCCTCTTCATCAGTCACATCAACACTTTGATGAGGTGTGGATTTGTTTCCCATATTAGACCAGAAGCCTGTTGGATTGAAATTGCATGTTTAAATAGAACAAATTTGAACCAGACCACAAGGATATATAAGCAAGATAGACAACTCAGCAGTATTTATTCTATAAATATGTAGGCTATATATATCCAAATACTCACAGTAGGAAGCCAAGTGAAAAGTGAAATCCACATAAAAGTCACACATTATGCAATCACATTATATTACATAAAGATTTTTATCATCCAAATGGCTCATCCTGTTCTATAGCACAGCATCAGTAAAGGTAGTCTGAGGTTGGAGAAAATTGCTGAAGTCAAAATGATAGAAAGTATCCACTTTACACCTAGTCTGTAGTATCCCAAATCTGTTTCAAACACAAACCTCCTTACAGGGCTGCTGATATTGATGCCCCACAAACTGAGTAAGCTTTCAACAGGTATTTGTTCCCGACATTTCAAAAACGTTTTTCATCCAAAACAATATTGTTGAGATGGCTACAGGTAAAATGGTTTTAAATGAAATAAGTACTTTTCTTGATTTAAAAGAGTGTTTGTTTGCCTTAAAGGAGGTTTTCAGAGTAGTTACTGGATGTAGACAATTTTGTCTATATGCTGGAATTTTAAATGACTTCCGAGGTTTTACTGGTTTTGAAGTCTTCAAAGGTACTGGGAGAGTAAAGATAATCTGTGTGATCTGAGCAGTTATATGTTCCAAAGCAGTTAAAGCAGGCATTTGAACTCTCTGTTGCAATTGTTAAAGTAAACAAAATGATCAATTTGAAAGTTAACATTTTCAAATTTAGAGGTTGCAAATGCAAGAAACTGTCCACAAAAAGCAAGGCTCTATGTTACACAGAAAACTAAATCAGTGGCATTCCCCGAAAGGGTAATTGAGTCTGTTAAATCAAAGCAATTGCATATACATTGTATTTTTGACAACTTGAGCCATCAGCAAAAGAGGTATAATGCCCCATCCTAACATTCTTTTGGTACACTTTGTAAATATCTGGAGTATATCTGGGCCAAATGAGTCTTCCAACTAAACAATCTTGGGGATATCAAATTACACCTCATCATTCACCATCCCAGTATTAACATCAGGATCTACACTCTAAATAAAACTATAAAAATTATTACTGTAAACAGTCCTATTGTCCAATAATTCAAAGAGAGTGATTTCTGAAGCAACTTCTAAGGCTGACAGGCTTTTGGCCTGATGTGGGAAAAGAATTGTCATTTGTGAATGAAAAATAGTTAAGTAGTGACTGTAGGAATTATAATGTGACAATAAGAAAGTATTAAAAAATAAAATGACCACTTGCAAAAATGACAAGCATTACAGTCTATAAGAGTTTCATTCAATGCACAAGATAATCAGTTGCTTTCATAAAAATTTGACTTAAGTAGCAAATGAGTAATAATAATATTCAAAAATTGGTTAAAAGAAATGCTACTTGGAAATTTATCCTTTTGAGATACTACCAATGTATTTGCACTCTCTCTCTCTCCTGTCAGACCATCTTAGTTGCCAAGGTGTTTAACGTTAATTCTAAAAGGTTATAAATACACAGTCAAGAAACTTTTAAGAATTTGGAAGTTGTCATCCTGAACAAACATTTTTATTGGAACAAAAATCCACATAAATTATATTAGTAGTTTAAAATGCTGAGGTAATGATGAACTGATTTTAATATATTAAAGTTATTTTTTTTTAAATTTAGAGTAACAGAACTTATTAGTGAGCTATATTTTGTTTCAAGATGTTGCTTCATTTGTAATTACCTCTCTTTTATGTACTTTATTGATTCATTTCAGATGATGGTTTGAGTACAGAGCTTAAAGAGAAGTAAGTGTTTATGTATTTTATTTAAGTGGATGACATCCATCCTGTGTTCAGTGTCCATTAGCTGTTGTTTATTATTGGCACTCCAACTAAACTTAACTCTACTTTGAGGAAAGCAATAATATCTGGCATACAGTTTGATCTTGAGGTGGACTTGGTCCTAAATGAAAATGGTGGCTCTTAGATATCTAATATGGCCACAGTAGCAGCCATCTTAAACAGTTCATCATTACAGTATTAGTCTTCTGATTAGAAGGTCATATCAGCTTGTGGTTTTAGCTAAGGGACTTATAGTATGAAGATGTTCCTAAATGAAAATGGCGCTGACCTTAAATACGACATGGTCATTAAGTGGTCATCATGAAAATATTATCATCATTGCATCTTGATAAATTTTCATAACTAATGTTGAGGTTTCATTAAAAGCATTTATGATTTTTAGTTCTGGTACTAACTGAAAATGTTGACAATCTGGCATTCAGTATGGTGAACATGGTGAATGTCTCTCTACCCATACAAATGGTCAGATCATCATGGTCTTTTTGCTGAAGGGCTGAATAGATGATTTTTGACTCCACTAATGCTGTGTTTCCCAACTGCTCAAACTATGAAACCTCAAGAAACAATTTACATTCAACATGCAAACTCATCATCCTCCTAAAGCAGCAAAACCAGTCATTCTAGCCAGAGCAAATTCATTTAAATGAGATGCGCCTACTACTCTGTATAGAGACAGATTGAAAAATGGTTAAAAGGTGGCAACATAGCATGATCTCATATTGGATACTAAATGAAGCTTCCATATTTACCACATAAATTAGAGCCATAATCAGAGTCTTTGAGCTGCATAGATCCATCTCAGTAACAAAAAATGTCATCTTTTGAGATTACCATTCCAGTCCTTACAAAACCTTGAATTTGACATTCTGTTAATATCCAAAGTCTTAAAGAAACACGATTTTTCCTTATACAATATGAAACATATATTATGGTATTTTCACTCAAAGACTTCTTAAAACATGTAGTTGGTCCCGAATGAAAATTCAGCTACCGTATTTACCACATATATTGGGACACCATATTTCTTGTGACACCATCAATTAATTTTAAATTTTTTGTATCTTAAGTTGTGAAACAATTTTTAAATCATTTATATGTCAGAAAATGCACTCAGTTTTAAATGTTATTTAAAACAAAATATTGAACTATGTGTTTCAGATAAAACGGTTTAATCCACAGCAGCATCAGTTTATTTACCCGACCCTTCACTGGCATGCATACAATCCATCCTTTGGATGCTTGAATATTTTGTAACTTTCCTCATGCCTTGAAAAACTATTATTGGAGGCAGCACATTTTCTGCTTCAGAAACTGCAAGGTCTAAAGGAAATTATTTTTCTGTCAGTACCAGTCATAGGAGTTCTCACAGTTTTAACACCCTTCTAATTGACACTAGGGGCCCCAAGTTGCCCAGTGGTCTAAATTGCTCACAGTTACAGATCACTGCTGTCTCACCTTTGTGTGGAGTCGAATCTTGAGTTCAGCCACTGTGGGTATGTGAGAAAGCTTGCAAGTAGCTTCCTTTTGGTCAATGATTCTTTCCGTGTTTCTACCAGGTTCTTCCTCCACCATTGATAGTGGCCGTCATGCATAACGAATCTTGTGCTGAAAAATGGCTTTAAACCTTACAAAAACAACAACTTATTGACAGTCAATCCAGAAATTAGATCAAAATACACTGCAGGTTCATCTATGTTAATGATCATATGTCAGTGAAATCGTCATCTTCTTTGGTTTTCGTGAATTCATCAATTGAGTTTATTTTCTCCTCCAAATCATATAGGAGATGCATGGTCATTGATGTCCATGCATGAAGCACTAGACTGTTCCCTTTAGAAACATTTCCGTTCCTTCAATTTTTTTTCAAAATTCCTATGAATAAAAGTAAAAAGGAACTGAAGTTGACTTCCCCTTGTTGGCAAACTTTTTGTGTATAAAAAACTTAAAAATAAAGCTCAGCACGTTTAAAAGAATCCAAAGTCTGCTTCCAAGGTCGACTTACTTTGTGATAAAATCACCTTTATATTTGATATCCTGTAGGTATGTTCAAACAATGAGTTCATTGCTTGCTTCCAGCTGTGTTTATTCACCATCCGGGCTTCTACTTTTTTGCCATCTGGAATCAGAATTGATACAAAGGGACATTGACATTGCATCGTAAATAGTTTACACAGCAATAACTTGCTTTAATAAAACTTTTTGTGCCAAATGCTAGCAAAAAGATTGTTATTTGCACTCACAGTGGATGTGTTTTCAAATAATAATTTATATTTGCAAGATAATATGATATAGTTAACTTGGATATAATGCAATCTTCATTTTTTTGCACCTTACACAGTATGATGCATGAAGGCAGGTTACTGAAAGCAATAATTTTATATGGTGACTTGATAAAAGCATGCAAGATAAATGCGCGCCAACATAATCGCACAGTCAAAACCAAGGATCGACATAAGCACGCCCAAGAAAGTGTAAGCAAAATGTTCTTAAAATATAATGCATTGAATAAATAAAACATAAATTGCTAAAAAAATATCTGCATGACAAATTGACACAGTGTTGGTTTATTTACATAGAACCTTTATTACTTCTCAGTTAACCTTCTCAACCTTATCTTTGTATAAATGCGCACTTTTGTCTTGCGCATATTTGTTGAGTTGTTTATCATTGCAAGCATTTGTTGGCATGCTTTTGTTGGCACACTTATGCTGGTGCGCTTTTGTCTTGCACGCTTTTGTTACAGCTCCAGTTCATACTTGTCTCTCACTCTTGTTTGTGACCTTGTTGGATGCAGATCTCTTGCTTATAGCATATTCAAACCTTTGAGGACAATTGAGGACATGCAAACATGAATCGTTTCTCTATAATTCACATCATTGAACAATGTGTCATAAATTGTTACCTGACAGAAGCAATGAACACAACAGTATGGATGCAAACATATATGATGTCCTTTGATATATTTATTCTTTAATAAATTGCTCACAATGAAAAAAACAGAATAATTAACAACAATACGAGATTAGTTACTTTCATTTTATTATCAGATAAACATTTTGCTTATTTATTTTATTGCTGTGTTTGGAGTGGGGGGAGAGCAAATTCAATACAGATATATTTCATTTTTTAAGTCTTGGGACATATGACCTAGGAGCAAATTGTTTCACCCTAAGTTCTGTGTCAGGAAAAGAAATAATTTATAATGTCCCAATATATACAGATAAGACTATATTCTCTGTTCATTCATGGCTGCAGACTGGTAGTGAGCTTTAAAAGATTGTTATTTGCTATACTTATGAGTAGGTTGGTGATGTCAACAGTGAGTTTTTGACAAAAGGCTTAGTATACTATATACCATTTATACCCAATTATAAGTCAGGTAAACTATAAGTCAACCCCCCCATTGTAAGGCTACACATTTGTACACAATTATAAGTCAGCTAAACTATAAGTCATCCCACCATTTTAGGGCAACACATTTATACCCAATTATAAGTCAGCTAAACTATAAGTCATCTCCCCATTTTAGGGCTACACATTTATACCCAATTATAAGTCAGCTAAACTATAAGTCATCCCCCATTTTATGGCTACAAAAGTCAATATTTCCTTTAACCCTCCTTTGAGTCTGGGTTACTTTGGAAGTCAGAATCAGATGAAGGGACGACTTGATGTCAATTTGTTAGAATTGTACTTTGAAAAATAAATAAGTCAAACTGAATAGATAAATGGATAGCAAAGATAGCAACACCTGTGTAAAATAAACTTCTATTATTGAGTGGAATATGTTATAATAAATTGACAATTTACTATTTGTTCAAATTTGTTCCATTAAAATCTATAATGCTTAACATCTATAAGATAATAATCCTTGAATTTAATTACGGGTCACATTCTGCCATAAAAATAGTACAGAATGATCTGATTCAAAATATCTTGTGATATGTTGATTCCAAGCATCTTAAAAAATCAAACAATAAAAGTAAAATCCAAAATTGTGAGCATTATAATATGCAGTAAATGTCGCTGTGTAATGTTGCCACATACAAATCCCAAGAATTCATTGATTATGGCCATTGTAAGGATCAATTCCTCATCTTTGGTAAAGTTTACTGTCATCTGTGGGTCAGGTTATGTGGATACTGAACTTTAGGGTCTATAAGTGATATTTTGAGCATACATTCTGTGAAATCTAATTAAAAAAACTGCCATAACTGAGCAAGCATCATGATCACAGGGAATTCACATAAATTCTGTTTTAAAGGAATATTCGACTATTCATGGTATTGAATAAATATAAAATGCATGATTTAATTGAAGGGTATTGAATCTGGAAAACAAAGCAAGTGCTGTCATTACAAGGTAAGGGATTAAAAGCCAGGTGCACTCTGGTAGCTGTTGGACTCTATTTGGCATGGAACAGGTATCAAAAGTCATGTCTTGATCAATATTTGACTGAAAAAGAGTGACCAGGTTTTCATGCTTCAGTGACTATCCATTTATGATAGTTTCTAAAACTGCTGAATAATCAGCCATGATAAAAGACATACATGCATCCACAAGGAGCACTTCACCATCATGTCAAAATGAAACTTTTATTATGATCATGTACTAACTGAAGCAAAATCTGATCATACAGAAGGTACAATTACAAGAAGAAACCTATTAATACAGGGATGTAACAACTATAAATTTCCTTTGGAAAACATTATTTGCAGTAATTCAAATTTGATAGTATCATTTCATGAAAATCAATATTCACTGCCATTCTGCACCAGTTACCATACAGTTGGTAATTGTTTTATACATTAAAGTTACACTATGCTTATTATGGCTTTAGATAACATATCAAACAAAGTTAAAGCTAATAATTGTTCAGAGCTGTGTGAACTGTTTTCCTTTCATCTGAAAATAGAGAGGATTGCTTTGTTTTTTTGTTTTAAATGGCACTGTTCACACATTTTCTGTATTATATGAAGGAAATTGGAGCTATAAAGTGCCTTTTCCACAAACACAGTGAGGCAGCTGACATATGCTGATATTTAAGAATTAAACCCACAGTCAATTGTGCTACCACAACTCCCAGATGAATAATATAGCTGTGCTAAAGACATGTTGACAGAAATTGTTTATAGTATACACTCTCTAGCAAAGTTTAGAATAGATGGTCAATACAATTATTAATAAGGGTAAACTTCAATATGATTTAATATCACAGAATTGCAGAATGGTATGTCATATGCTATAGAGACAAGTGAGGGAATGAATAATGCAACAAACTTATTTACAATCATTATTAAAATTTAAAGTAATGAAAAGGACTCTTGAGAAAAATTGTTCACAACAAGGGCTGTAATGCACTTAAAACTAGTTTAGTAGGGGTGCCAAAAGTGTATATAGAGAAAACTAGTTTGATCAGCATATATAGATATTTACAATGGAAAACACCTCTGAAGAAATTATTTTTGTCAATAATTAATACCAGACATACTAACTTTTTATAGGAGCATGATTGCTTTAATTTTGTTTATGAAAAATATTGGAACAACAGAAAATCTTTTCATATTAAAAATGCTTACAGGCAAGTTCAAATCAAGAAAGTTCTGAAAATGCTTTTCTGACATTGAAATCAAATTTGAGACACATAATTCAGTACATGTGGAATTCATTGTCCAGTCTTTTATCTACTCGGTGAGATGCATCAATAAATGTCTTATGAAAACATAGGACAATCTTATCCTGTGAACTTTGCATAGGAAAGAGTTGTGTTTTCAGACAATAACCAGAATGAATTTTATTACTATTTAAAAAATGCATAGGATTTAAAAAGTAATGATTTAATATAAGTTGAATGTATGTAAGTCTTTTAAATAATATCCACTGATCTCAACTAAAAACTGGAAATTATTCAATGACTTTCATTAAGTCATTATTTAACCTTTTCTTGTTTGAGATTCTTTGTATCACATATTAGATTATTCTTGAATACATTTGTTTTGTTGATTTTAGCTGAACATAGAGGAAACAAGAGTTTAGTGTCTTTCTTAAGAAAGACTTGCAGGACGTTTTACTCATAATTGGATTTATCCAGTTGGGTGAAATTACCAATTGTCTGAATGTTTTGTTTGGTTGTGTGGGGATGGTTGTATTTGTGTGGCCAGGTAACTATATAATTTGATTTGTAGCTATGCAGTTATCATTTTTAATTAATTAAATGATTCATTATGCTGTGGATTGCAAAGGCAAGATTTTTTGGACATCCCTTTCATCAGTTAGGTCAAAGGTTGTTTTTTAAATCTAGTTTATCCTGAAGGTATTGCATTTTTAGCACTGTAAAGCAGCAGTCTTTCTCATTGCATTATCTGCAGGGTATTTCTCTGCATAGACTCCATATATAGATTGAGAAGGCCAAGTGGTGGCAAGATTTTTTTTGGGACATCCCTTTTATTAGTTAGGTCAAAGGTTGTTTTTTTAATCTAGTTTATCTTGGAGGTAATTTACCTCTATTAGTAACACTGTAAAGTCTTTCTCATTGCATTATCTTCAGGGTATTTCTCTGCATAGACTTCATATATATATATATATATATATATATACATTGGAAAACATGCTGGATTTTCCCAGTTCCAGATTTGTTTGGTTTAATAGGAGAACTTTCCATGTGTTTAGTACAAATTTAGTGCCGATAAATACATCACATACTGGCCTGCGAAATGGCATAAACTATCAAAATGTGTTGCGAATGAAAATTAGCTACAAATTTAAAGATAAAAGCCTGTTGATATTTAAAGGAACAAAAAGGCACCCAACTAATTACAAACTTTCCATTTTCTTCAGACACAATGTACTTGTTTAAGTGAATTATTATACCTACATGTATCTACCATTCGATATTACAGTGTGCGTTACTGGAACTTTGAAACAAGCTACTTGTAGTCTAAATTTATCACACCAGTCTTTTGAGTATGGTATAACAAAAATTATCAGATGTTCACCAGTGATGATGATGCAATAACTTATTTTCAGATATGCATGTACATCAGTATGTCAGAACAATTAAATAATAAATACCAGGAGTATGAGGGTTACATCTGAGCTTATATTAACTTTAATATTGAAAATCTCATCCATCTAAATGTATTGCACATGATGTTTCACTTAGGGAGACTATATCACACATTAAAAGAGGCAATAGAAAATTAAATTAGTTAATTAATTAAAAAATATTAAAAACAATTTGTTCTGTCTCTAAATTAATATCAGCATCATAATAAACTTTTCAGGGAAAGGCCAGAAAGTGGTGAGTTTTATTATTTGAAATGTTAATTTCATTTCTGATCTCACTATCATGCAAAAACTTTATATAGAATAAGCTTTGAATCATGAGTAGTACTCAGCAGATGTTTTGTCATATTTGCTACCCTATGGGTCCACTGACACAATTCCTCACCTCTAACCCTCATGACATGTTAGTTCCACATGACCAAATGTTTGATGATGTTTAAATTTGTCAGGTAAGAAGTGTGATTACACACCTGATGAGAGTGAACCAGTGATGGGGGGGTTATAGTCTTGTATAGGTGTCTCTGTCCCAACAGGGTATTGAATAAGGTCAAAGTGACCCACTTTTATACTACTCTAGTCAGCATTGATTGTGTAAAGGAAAATCTTGCAGAGAGAGTGAGTGATGATGTACTCAGAGAGGCAAGTCTATGGCTACCATCAGTAAACACGCTGTCAAGCATGCTATATTAATGTATTATAGTATTATAGCAGTTCTGCTTTGTATTGATTTTTTGATGTATGATTTAGAATATGTACATTGATCATTTTATATTGATATAAAGATGAAACTATATTTGTTTTGCAATTACTCTTATTATTAAAAAATAGCATCAGTTGCTGTTTTGATATACAAAATAATTAGTGGCAACAAAGTCATTAATTGACAAAGTATATTGAAGGAATTTATGGAAGTTACAAAGGGTGGCATAATATATACTATTTCCAGAAGAATAAGATCTCAAATGTGTATCAGACAAATTGAGATTGTTGTATTGTTTGAATGTATCATACAGATTCATTAAAGAGGTTCAAATGATGTATGAATTTTCCAAACACAAACTCATAGCACACACCTAAAAAAAACATGAAAACTCGTCCGCTGTGTAAAGTCAGTGACTAAGATGTTTCAGATCAGGCTAATTAGATGTTTCAGGCCATAAGTTTAAGAATGGCATCCCAACTGAGTTTATTTTAAAGAGTACATTACTGCACAGCTAAAGAGAGGTAGTGCAAGTATATGATGAAACTTTTGGATTCTCTGCTTAGAGACAAAATGGATCAAATTCCCAATTGGACATTCAACATTGTTCAACATTGTTGGGTACATGTGGCAGTTACTAGACAAAAATTAAATTCTCATTTGCACTTATTGAGGCAAACCCATTTTATAAAGATGTTTTACTCAATACAACAAAAGGTTATTGCTGTAGTTACCATTAAAAAGGTGTGGTCAATTATTTAGTCAACATACTTATTGAGACCCATCTTTGTACTGAATCCACAACTATTACTGCCATTCATGTGTTTGCTGCAGCCACTCACTACTGGATTTCTGAAAGAGCCTCTAATAATAAAAAAACAAAAAGCAGTCCATTGACAAAGACCAAAGCCTGTCCAGCAAAGAAAGTAAAAGTCCTGGTTACAAAGTTTGTAATTACTGTTATATCACTAGCATGTACACAGGTGCCACACACAATATGTGTGATTTGCAGTTGAGAATTTACCTTAAAATTTAAAATCCCCGTGGTGCTTCATAACCTGTGGGTATGATGGCCACTTGATCATGCAACCAGTAGCTATGGCATCTGACTTTCTGATTAGCAAGATTACCAGGAAATTTGAAATATGCATAGCATTTTAGCTGGAAAAGGTTCATTGATTCTGTCCAGTTTATGAAATTAGCAAGCAATCTGATGGTAGAGAACTTCAAAATCACTCATTGATAGTGTACCACCAACACAAACCTGATCATGAGAAAAGGCTTGTATATGTACAAGTACATGAATGACTAGAGCAAATTTGCTGAAACTCGTCTGCCACTAACCGAGGCATTATATTCATTGTTGTCACTTCCTTGCTCTGAACATGCAAAGAAGGTTTGATTTGCATTGTACTGAGTCAGTGACTATAATGATCTGTATATGCACATGATGTGTATTTTGCTCACCTACATGTCTCAGACATTTCATGACATCGCAATGCATTTGTACAAGCTCGATCCCAACCACTAACATTTGTCACTAGGTATGGGCTGGGATGCATTGTTCAAGACCAAAATCAAGCTAGAATTACTCACAGGCATTGACCAGCATCTATGAAATATCCATATCTTGCCAACAACCCCAATGTGTCTGGGTATGACCCTGCTGATCTTAACAGTACATTATGTCTCTCAATGTGCAAGTATTTTCTCTGTGCGAGTTGTACTCTAGCCAATGAAGTAGTTAGACCAAAC
>QKMX01214934.1:0-11419 GCA_003401595.1 Venustaconcha ellipsiformis
AACTAAGTAACAGAAAAGAGTAAAAATCAAAAAGTTTTGTAAAATTGAACAAACAGTTTATTTTCCTAAGATAAAAAATTTAAAATAACTTACAGTATGGTGAATGAAATCTAGAATTGTCCTAAATGTTCTATCACAAGTCCACAAGTATCAAGTATTCCAAATGATTTCTAGCACTGATGCAAATGAAGTTAATTCTGCTGTGCTGATGTATCAGATTGATATAATCAAAATGTTATTTAAATGAATTCACAGTAATTGCAAAACAGCTGCTAAAACCAAAAAAAGTCTGAGCACTTTATATTTCCAATGAATAATTGAAATAAATAAACAAATAAATCCTCTGAAATGATCAGAACTATATTACTCCTCTAAGACTGATGTTAATGCTAGGAATAAATAATTTCAATTAAATCAAACCTTGTATCAAAAACTAAGACACAATACAAAAAGCAGAATGAGGTTAACTAATCATTTCAAAAACAATCTGTCAGTAAGGTCGAGTGCTTAGCATATAGTCAATCAGGAATTGGGTCAGCTGGCTCTTCCTAATGGATTCGTATGACTTCATCTCATCAACATGTTTACTTTGATTAAAAGTACATCTGTTGTCTTGAAGCTGTAATGTGTTTACTTGAATGAAATGACCTTATCCTGGAGAACAAACCCACAATGCACAAAATTAGATTTTTAATATTATTTACTAAATAACCATTTCAATCTATAATCATGAAAATTAGCATTGACACACACAACACTGGCAAATATTTGTCTTTTCTCATCAAAATTACGCCAAATTATGGACACTTTATATGCATTTGTTCTGATCCGAGTTTGGAGGGTTTCAGAAATCACTTAATTAAATAAGGATAGTGAAACTTTTTAAGTGTTCTAAGTGTTTTATGATGACCAGCTGAATTAAAAGTAAGATTGGTGGTGAAGCCTTTGAAAAAAGTTCTTCCAACACCTCCCCCCCTCCAGTTTCAACCAAACATTTGCTGAAACAAAGGCCTTTTTTGATTTAGATGTATGTCTTTGCATCATTCATTTTTTTTTCTCTTAAGAATTTTATGAGAACTGCATTTGAACAATGTAAGAGGTACTATTGGGTCTCTTCTTCACAAAACCAGACTCAAAATTTTACTTAAAAATATTCTGACCAATCATAATGATGCATTTATCAATTTCAGGTAACATTTGTTACTTGAAATGTTGAGTATCACAAACACAGATATTATATATAGAAAAAATGTTTTGAAAGTACTGACAATTATATTTAGTCACATTGGTCCTCCCCCCCCCCATTGATTTTTTACAATATCAAGTTGCCAGTATTCTGCCATTTTGGTCCTCCAACATGTAAGAATTCCAACAAATGAATTATTCCATTATATACAGAAAATTCCATGTCCTTTTAGGCAGAAAACTATTAATGCATGAATATATTCACTTGAACAATATTATTAGGATGTAAAATTCACCATTTTGCACATGCAGTAGATATAATATGTAAAAAAAAATGTGCATAGCCACATTAGCTGGCATCCATCTTAATGCTGTTACTGTAATTTCCATCAGTGTTGCAAATAGCTTTATCCCAGGCTCTTGTCCACTGATAAATAGCAAAGGCTGTCATGTAAATCCACATATCGTCTCTTGTCCACTAATAAATAGCAAAGGCTGTCATGTAAATCCACATATTGTCTCTTGTCCACTAATAAATAGCAACGGCTGTCATGTAAATCCACATATCATATATAAACAAATTAAGGATGTTAATATCTGTATGTTATGAATGGAATAAATATACCTGTAGATTAATTATTCCTCTAGTAGTAAAGAATGACTAGCATTTATACCAGGAAAAAGAAGATTGTAAATGCTGTAAAAAATACAGTAAACAGGCCAGAGAAACAAGCTATGTATGAGAATGGGTAAAAAATTAATAGGAAAACAGATTAAAATGACACCTATACAAACAATGGAAATGTCTGTAGAAATAGTTATGTCTGCTTGAGTGCCCAAAATTGTCATAGCAGTCTTGTTAACATTACAGTTTTAAATTTAGGAATTGCAGATAAAGGTGTAAATATACTAGTAGGTCATAAATATTCAAAGCATCAAAGGGAAAATAGGACAAATAAAACTCTTGTTAACTTCTTCAGCTTCTCCAGATAACAATGTACGTTTGGTTGGCATCTCAGAAACAAAATTGACTGAAAGTCAAACTGATACTTTTCTCTGTATTGATGGATATGACATTTCTGTTCACTGAGACAGGAAGGCAGAAGATGGGGGACTCATAGCATATGTTAATAATGGTACAGTTTAGAAAATAAGGATGGATCTTGAATCCCAAAAAGTTGAATCAATATGGATTCAAATCACTACACTAGTGGGTTTCTTGTAAAGGCATCCATCCTCAAGTGTTGACTGGAATGAAGACTTTGAATTTCAAATAGAGAAAGTTATAAATGATGAGAAAGAATTTTATGTATTAGATGACATAAATATTGACATTGGTTGGATTTTGTAGAACGTTTTGGGATTTCAAAATTAATGAACCCACTAGGGTAGCATCCAGTTCAAAAACACTTGTTGACTATAGATCACTAATACTAAAGAAAATGTTTCAAGAATTTCTCTTCCAAACTTTGTTTTAAGTAATAATTTTGGAATTTTTTTTTCAAAAAGAAAACATAATAACAATGTGTGAGAAAAGAATATTCATAAATCTATCATGAACAGATCTTTTAAAACTTTCAATAATGAAAATTTATTAAAGAATTTTAAGACAATCCACTGGTATTCTATTACTAATGATATTTTTTGGCACTTTGATATGTTTTTTGGATGTTGTTAATAAGTTATGCACCTTTGAAGACAGAGTTAAGTATGATCATCAACCTGGCCAGGTCACCACATAAATTTTGAAACTCATGAAAGGACGAGATAACCTGAAACCCGAAGGTAATGAAGATGAATACATCTAAAGAAATAAAGTAAGCAAATTGATTCAACAAGCAAAACGAAACCACTACCATAAAAATTTATGAAAAAAAACAAAATCCCAAAAATATATGGATAATTTTTAAGGAATTTTGAGCTGGAAAGTACAAAAATAAGACAGGTATATCAATGCTAAATAATGATGGTAACCCATGTTTATGATCCATATGACATTGCAAATATTTTCAATGAATTCTTTGTAAACGTTGCCAACAGAACATAAGTTAGACTCTTATCATTAAGAACAAAACTTTCAAATGAGAACTAAATTTGAAATCCTGGAAATAAGTTCCAAGTTTGCTTTGAATTAACTAAAAGAAACATATACACAGGTCTTTGTGAACAGTCTAAGTAATGACAATCTATTTAATGAAAATCAATCAAAAAGATCATTCCTGTGAAACAGCACTTTTCTCTATAACTGAGAAGAGGCTGAAGCCATAGATCAAAGCAAGTTAGTTGGTACTGTAATGATTGATTTAATTTTCCAAAGGCTTTGTACCAAGTACATCATGAAATTCTTCTTGAAAAGTTAAAAATATATCAATGTAGTGGATATTCTTGTATATGGTTCACATCCTACTTGAGCAATAGGTCTCAACAGGCAACATTAAATGGACTCCTATTGGAAACTAAAATGATAAGTTGTGGAGTGCCATAAGGTTCTATCTTGGGGCCCTTGTTATTTTTTCTGTTTACAAACGGCCCACCCTTAACAATAGGATATGCAATCTCATCAACTGACATGTATGCTGATGACACTACTTTGATGCTCAAAGCAACCAAGCTGAATTTTTAAAAAAAACCTTCAATCTTCTCTCAACAGACTTCAAATATGATGTAAGGAAAATGGTATGATTCCCAATACAGACAAAACAAGTCTTGTTGATAACTAAACAGCAGAAAAGTGCCAGATTGCAAACTGATATGCTGCATGTTCTCTTTAATAAAATCTGAACATGACATGTTTAGATTGAATTCTTTAGATATCTTTAATAATAACTTGCAATGGTTTTATCATATGAATTATATTTAAAAGAAAATACTCTTTACTTTGACTCCTGAAGTAAATTGAGGCCTTCTTTCTATTACATTAAGAGCTGCATTGTACAAAAGTTAAATTCAACCACATCTTGACTACAGTAATATAATTTAGGGTAACACAACTGCAGCAAATGAGAAAAATTGCCCGACTCCAGCAAAGGCAAGTAAAATAATTCTTGATAGCAAATAGAAAATGTTCAAAATGCAATGCTTACTTTCAAATATATTTGACAAAGGGCAATATAATGTACCAAGTGTTTACAATATCTCCCCCCACTTACCTAAACACCATTTTCCTTCTACCATGAACTCATACAAAATTGTGTACTTATTAAAGTACATATTATCCCACCCACCACTGCTATTTCCTTTCTGCAGCAATGTAATATTTTTGTGAATAGTTGTTTATGTACTGTGTATTTGAGTGTGTGTGTATGTGGGAACATTTAATTTTCATTAAATTTCTTCTGTAATTGTAGAACCTCCACTGACAACTTTGCAACAATCTCTATTCTGCCTTGTTCTCCACTGGTCATTGGGATTTGGTGAAGTCCATGCCTATCCCATCCTTGATGTTATATTCCCATATCTTCTTCTGTCTGCCCTGCTTTCTCTTTCCTCTCATTGTGCCCTGCATCATTGTCTTAGACAGGCCAGATGTGAGACGTGACCATACCATCTTAGTTTGCATTTTTTTTTTTACGGTGGTGAACAGATCTTCATATGAACAAAGTGTACTTTGGATTTTTGGATTCCGTCAAGGCTGGCAAGATTCTCACAGAAGACCAAGAGATTCTTAAAATCTTAACAGATGAACGGAATACTGTTCTGAACTTAATAACCAGGAGACAAAGCTGTACTAAACTTCCTATTGATCATAACAGGGGTTGACCACCCAATCCTCGGGTAAGAAGTAGTGGATACTATAAAGGCACTAAAAAAAAGGGAAGTCAGCTGGGGTAGATAATACACCATCAGAACTTGTTTAAGCTGAAGAAACCTCCGTAATAAATGTCCTCACATAAATGTGCAACAAAATCGGGCAAACAGGAGGATGTTCGACACCATGGACCCAGTCTCTGATCTTCACTCTCCTGAAGAAAGGGAATCGGCAGTTATGCCAGAACTACCAACCAATCAGCCTCATCAGTCACGCAAGCAAGGTCTTGCTTAAGATCATCCTGAATAGACCAAGACTCCAAGCAGACACATCATTGCCGAAGAACAGGGTGGTTTCGGAGCTGGACCTAGCACCATAAAAAAATATCTTTAACCTTACAATTCCTTGTGAAAAGTATCTGAAACATCAACATGACCTCTATCTTGTCTTCAGTACCAAGAACAATGCACATGAAAAAGATAGAAAAAAAACTGTAAATGAATTTTATCATGAATGCTCATCACAGAATCCGACCGAAGAAAATTTAGAAAAGCCATAAAAACAGAAGAGAAGATAAACACAACAGACATCAGCAACTAAAATTGGTGAAAACAGGGATCGGACTAAAATTATTGGCTCTCTACAGCAGAAGGAATCGGGACAAATGAAAACTGGCGTAAAAACGAAAAAAGAGACGATAATAGATCATGTAACACAGACCTCACACCTTACAAAAAAAAATAGCGACTCCGGTGGAAATGATGTTAATGATGGTCATAATTGGAATGAAGTCAAAGAAGGTTACGGAAGTCCTATGTACATACGTTCTCGATATAGATGCTACATAACATTGTCAGGATACCTCTTTCATCGATGATCAAGTGAATCAACAATATGAAATACTTATTGATCTGAGCCATGTACATGAAGTACCTATTGATGTGAGCATAATACATGAAGTACTTATTAATCTGAGCCATGTACATGAAATACTTATTGATGTGAGCATAGTACATGAAATACTTATTGATCTGAGCCATGTACATGAAGTACTTATTGATGTGAGCATAGTACATGAAGTACTTATTGATGTGAGCCGTGTAAGTTAAGTACTTATTGATCTGAACAGTTTAATTTGGATTATATTGACAAGTATCCTTCATTCATTTGGAGAAATACAGGTAATAAAATGAACCTAAAACTGTTCACTAAGGACAAGCTTCACGTAAGTGCAAAAGAACTGTATTGCTAGGAAATATACACTTATGCTATACCGCTTTGATAAGGAAAGCACGGTTTGATTTTCATTTCTGTGATGAAACTGGACATGTGACAGAAACCTGCCATCATGACAAAAGTCATGAGTTGCTATATTTTCACTGGATTTGGCCCTTTACAAATATTCTGCTCCACAAGTAATGATTTTACGGGTGTTGCGATGAAGAGAATGCCAACTAAAGTTTCCAGCTTAATGTTACTTTCATTACGCATATTACCAAAATAAAATATTAGACGTTTAATATTTTCTCAGAAATATGCACAGAATGTATTGAAATTTAGTGTACATATTCAACAATAAAGAGCTAATTAAATGATCAAACTTTGATCCAAATAGAAAACAATGTGGAAATTCAGATCCTTCCTTGCAATATGTCCAACTGCATATTCTACCGAAACAATCGAAAAGTTGATGATACAGTCTAAGCAAAATTTATGTAATGATGGACATAAATATTATACTGCAACCTCAGAAGGCTTTACAAATGTACCATTCCGTTTAGAGAATGTGTCAAGATATAAATAGTGAAGTCAATTTTAATTCTTGTTCTGGTAGTGATCTAAATACAATGTGAGCATTATTGGTATAATTAGTGATAAAAAAGCACATGTATATGATTGAAGAATACGTGTACATGATTGAAAAACACATGGACAAGGTTTAAAAATGCATGGACATTATTGTTAAACACATGTATGATTATAAAACACATGTACATAATTGAGAACACATGTACATAAGTGAACAACACATTTAGATTATTGAAAAACACATGTACACGATTGAAAGCACCTTCAGATAATTGAGAAAACACATGAACAAGATTGAAAAACACATTGAAAATGATTGAAAAACATTGAAAATGATTGAAAACACATTGAAAATGATTGAAAACACATGAACATGATTGAAAAACACGAGCATGATTGCAAACGCACGTTCGTGATTGCAAAACACACGTACATGATTGAAAAAGACACGTATATGATTGAAAAACACTTGCACATGATTGAAAAAACACATGAACAATCATCTAATTATTTTATGCGTTTAGAACTTGCTTAATTGAAGAGCCAACCACACAAACAACTGTTTACATGTGCTAGCGGGCATGTAATTTCTGGATCTAAAGAACGACAACTTGCAGACTCCTCGATGCCTATTCCCCGTGCATCTTAAGCATACGATGCAGTTTTCAGTAACAAGACTGCCCCGCCAATGCTGCCTTACCTTCGAACCATGTAAATAATCAAATTTTATCAATAATGACACTATACACGTCTGTCTCCATACACGCTTATTAACATCCGTAGTGTTTAACGATACAAATATTGCTCACTAACGCCAACACGATACATCCATCTATTTCAACTTCACCATTGCCACTTTTTGACAAGCCTTTGTAATGTCCGATAAATTACCCCTACCCCCCAAATCTGTGTTGATACTAACGGACGATATGTGGGCATGATGTCACCTGGTCATTACAATGTGTAATTTTGATGCATGAAAATCTTTCCGAAATAAACCTGCGTACATTTTGAAAAATGCCAGTAATTGGTAACAGCCATATCTAGCGCGAAATTCAAAATGACCACAGGACAGAGGGCTGTGCTATTCCACGTGGATTTACAAGTCACCTAACGATTTGCTTTGGAAATATAATGTGCATGCCACCAAACGAATTCTCAGCCGACGGTATCTCCGCGGCCGCGAGAAATACCGGAGTGTATAAAATGTAGACTGATGTGTGCAGACAAAATTTTCTGCAGATTTTTACACGTTTTAATGAATAGGTGATATCATTCCATAAAGCGTCAATCAATATCATCACGCATGAGGGACTGATTTCTAGAACTAGCCTTTGTGCAATGAAAGAATGCATCTTTAGACTGAAATGAAATGAAACAGCCACAATGCGTGACTCACTGCTGTATGCTTAATCACATGTAGTGCCGGATTTAGGACAAATGAGGCCCCCTCCATTAAAAATTCATCGTAATTTTTTTTTGTGCCAAGAAGATCTCCCCCTCCCCCTCCCCCACCCCGGCCAACAGGGGCCTTGTACTTTAGCACACCTAAACACAATGGTAAAACCGGTACTGATCACATCCACTGATTGATTAATAATGGGTCGTTTATCGTATCACTTTTTATATTGTTCAATATTTTTCGGACTACTGTTGATTTTCTTCTCTCAACTCAGTGCACAATAATTTTACTGTAATGCCGTCAGAAAAAAAAGCGTGTTTTGTTTTATATAAAATATTGTTTCCGCAATGTTGATAATCTTTGTACCCTTATACTGGATGGTGATTTAAAAATGTCTATCTGTTCTTGTGATGTTTTGTACCACAGCTAGATGGTAATGATTTGAAAATTTACAAGCGTTTTAACACACACACACACACACACCACTGAACAGCGAACAAAAATGAATCGACTCGATAAAAAAGAAACATGAAAAGAATAATGTAATATTTACAGGTAAAGTATTGTACTGTTAGAAATTTTTGCACTTCAAATTAATATTTACCTGGCTTATATGGATTTTATATTTATGCAAATGATGCCGACCCGCTATTAAATTTACTAAAGACATACCGTTAAACTTTTTAATAACCATTCAACAGAATTTGAACAAATTTTACAGAAACCATCATGCCATAGATGCCTTCGTAATCAGTACAGAATTGGATCGAATTTAACAGAAAGCATCCAGCCAATGGAACTTTTAACGTTTGTAAAATAATCCCGATCTGTAATCAAAATTAGCTACTATTACTAACAATAAAAAAGTAAATAATTTATTCTCAGAAACAAATCAACAGAATATAACAAAATTACGCCGATTCGCCATCATTTATGACTGCCGTTCCAGAAAGCATCTTGGCATGCAAATTATATTTATGACTGCCGTTCCAGAAAGCATCTTGGCATGCAAATTATATTTATGACTGCCGTTCCAGAAAGCATCCTGGCATGCAAATTATATTTATGACTGCCGTTTCATAAAGCATCCTGGCATGCAAATTATACCTCTCTTCCATCGCCTGTGGATGCTGATATTTTAATAACTTAAACACAGCTTAACAAACTTTGACAAAACTGTATAATTTAGAGGCTTTTGGCTGTTTATATAAATTACATATCCGCCATTATATATGGCTTACTTGCTTTAAAAAAAAAAATCTAGTTTTATTTAAATAAACAGCTGAACGAGATTTAACCAACGTTAACAGAAAGCGTCCGGGCCTAAATGCCTTTTTATATTGGACAAATAATGTTGATGTGTCATTAAACGTACATAAATGCATAAAACTAGATAGAGTTTGATATATTCGGGTTCATGACATATATAATCAACTGCATCGACATAGCAATCAGTTTACTGATCCATATTTTTAAATTGCAGCTCTTGTATTTGGCTACTGAATATATGTCAACCAGTTTAGCTGTCTCAAGCCCACTCTTGTAAATTTATCAAAGACTATATTTTTGTCCTGATGTGCAGTACTTTGTTTTTATTTTAATGTTCTCATTCGGCTATGGAGGAAAGTGACATATATAAGTATGAGTGGTCCAGTGCTTTTTAGTTTTGATTTTCCCAACCAATTCTCTCCATCCATAACCTCTCCCAAATCTTCTGGTATATACAGCTTTAAATTTGAATTCTTGTTTTCATGTTCTTATATTCCTACAAGAGAAGGTAATACATACACACAAAAATATGAATGGTCCAGCTTTCGCATATCAATATATCTCTAAGTCCTGCATTTTCTCCAGTGAGATGAAAAATTACAAAAATATGAGTGGTCCAAATATTTCCTATTCCTTACTACTTACGTTTTGCGTTAAGGTCAGTTTTCAGACACTTTCGTTGGGCATCTGTGCTCTTTAAGCACATCTCTAGTTGTTTTTCTACTCAATCGTTTCCATGTCTTCTGGATATTTCTGGACAGTCCTCTTCACAGGAAAGCCTTCGCTTGGTGCCATTCATAATTCAGTCTATAAGATAAATTATATATATACACCTTTAAAACAAATTTAACTATTTTCATAAAGGTTGTTTAAATAGACGACAAAAGTTCCTTTAACGACACGTGAGTGACATTAGACTCATTCAAAGTCATGTTAATTGCGCATTAGTGGTAAAGCTGTCAACATCACTGAAAGAAATTTCTGCATAAAGCATAATGCTGACCCAGATTTCTTGGAGAATTTCTCACTTGGGCCTCTTGTTTACGTTCCAGGGAGGACAGTAGCAGACGACTTTAAACTTATTTTAACTGTATAGTGTATATAGTTGTCAAACTGGCAGATTGTCCTGTATGCAGGTCCTTAGAATCCGTAAAAGTGCGCAAATTTTTAAAATAACAAAGTCAAGGCCCCGATCGTACTTAATTATTTGCATATTTATGAAAAAGTGCTTAAACGAGTCTGATTTGTCAGATATGGCTACATGAAATATCATTTCCACAATTGTATAAAACACGTGCATTTAAAATATCATACTTACAAATATGGTTACTAATGAAGTTGTTTGACAAGTGCACATTAATTGATCCTTTGCTCTTTTTACGTCGCATATTAGTGGTATACCTTTGTTCATTTGTTCGTCACATCTTAACCTTTAGATCATTTCAGGCACTGTAGTCTAGCACCCATGTTCCATTACCACACTTCTAGTTTTATCTGTTTTTCTTTCTTATCTCCGTTACCAATAAAACTAAACTTTGCTTTTAACCAGATTCATTTCTCAGCAACTCGTATATAGATGTCCCTACCATCCAAAAGACAGTTGGAATGCTTGCACAAATCCTGATATATATTTGGCTTCAAATTGATAGCAGCTAGATTAAGGTTTTTGATCATGTACCACCAAAGGAAATTGACTATATAAATATGTATATATGCATGTATGTGTGTGTGTGTCATTTTAGAATTCCACCCTTTCCTATAGTTATCTTTTATTTTCTGTACTTTTTACATCTTTACATTTATATTTTTCCTGTAGAAATGCATGTTTATTTTTGCGTTAAAGGGCTTATTTTCCTTTCAATTTTATTAGTTTCTATCAATTTTACTAATTTGTACTTGGCACTGTATTTCCAATCTTGTGCTGATGTCTCCTTAATCCCTCTCTGTAGATACGTATATACATACATACGTACGTACGTGCGTACGTACATACATACATACATACA
>QKMX01214939.1:0-12193 GCA_003401595.1 Venustaconcha ellipsiformis
ATAATAATAACAACAATAATAATAATAATCATAATAATAAACAATAATAAAAAAATAATAATAACAAACCTATCATTCCCAAAGTTATCACTGATTTTAATAATTACTTCTATCACAACATAACAATGACATGATAGGTCGACTAATTAACAAGTAGTAGTAGCATTAGTACTTTGACAATAACAAAAAGTAATGACGTTGATGATGATAATGATAGTGATGCTGATGATACTACTACTTCTACTCCTACTACTATTACCACTACTTACATTACCCACTATATGGTCCAATATGTACTTGTTATACTATAACAAGATTGACTGTAAATGCATCCTATATTGTCCAGTATTGTCATGTAATACTATAACAAGACTGACTGTGTTGTATGCGCCGCTAAGTGATATAATTGAACGTAATCTAAAAAAAATTCTAACGAAACGTAGTGACTAATTTTCCCTTAGGATATATTTTTGTGATAGGCCTATCATTTATCGCAATTGCAATACAGTCTGACTGGTTTTGGACGCTCTTCATCATGTAGACAGGTTCCTTCTGCAAATCCTATTTTAGAAACAATAATAATTCCACTTCGGAAGATTCTACAAAATTTATCGTAGTTGCCAAGGAATCCTATGACACCTGTCGCGTTCGGATCTTATCATTATATATCTAATTGTCTCTGTCAAGTACTTTTTTGTTGTACTTTGGATAGAATCCAAGTTGATCAAATGAAAATTTGCAATACACCGTGTCGACTAGCAGGCTGTGTGATGCTTTAGCAGAAACTTCTTAACATTATAACACATGAGGCAATGATAATCGGGTATCTTCCTGATGTCACTGTCAAAGGGGAACTTGAATTCGAACTGCACAATTATATTGCAGTCTAGTACGAAAGCATCTGGACTGACTCTAAAGTTCTTTTTATTTAGCACTCTTAGTGATCTCAATATACTTTCTGATCACGAGCTCAAATAACGTTCTCCAAATGCAAGGCAAGGTTACATATGCTTGTTGCTTACCAAACTTTTCTGACGTTACATTTTTAGATCATGCAATGAGCACACACGAAGAACTGTGGACAACTCAAAGCCACCTACTGTGGTTGGTATAATCGAGCACCATTCTTCCGAATTCGGTTTCATCTGATGTAATTCACAAATTTATCCATTATAGTGTTCATATCCATTATTATTCTGTATTATATATTCCAGTCCGCATACAAATAGTGTAGCAAATGAAATTGATAGTCTAATGTCGCGCGGAAAAATTATTTATATTATTGCATAGTCTCGAATCGGGTGCTAGAATTGCCAACTATTTCCCCGTTTGGAACAGCTTATGCACCTACACCAGTTCGCTGGTTTGAACGGATTCTGGACGCGGAATTCATACTTTTTCAAAGTATACCGGTTTCTCATAACCTTCTAACTTCCTGCAACCGCTCTAACCGTGTTGACATTGGAAGTCAGGCCTTATCCCTTGACCGTTTCAGAAAACAAAACGGATGGACTCAAGCCCGAATGCTCAGACTGGCTAGCCTAACATGTGGGACACCAGACCTTCCAACAGATCTCTATACAGAGATTTCAGTCCTATTCAAATATATACTTTACCAGGTTTCCAATTGTGTGGGTAGCAAAATTGGCATATTTTTCTGTTTCTAAAAGTAGAATGCATACATAGAAACTAACACGTGTTCCTGGGATGCAAGTAAGGAAGGTAACTTGTGTACCATAAAATAACTACAAGCAAAGCAGGTAAATCATTTGCGCCTGCCAATCATTTTAGTCTAAAGTCATTACATGGACTATAATAATATGGCACTATCTACTATAACTTTTATGTGAAATTGTTATGTATCGTAGATGTTGTCCACCGTTGAGGTCCATCATTTTCGTGTACTTTTATTGTATAATGAACATCATTCTACCAACTCTAACTCTAGTATAGTGTTTATGGATTACTGCATTTGTATGGGATGAACGGGTGTCTCAGAATAGAGCTTCACGATCTTGGGATTGAAGTATCACTCAACAAAAACCCATTCGTACTTTCCCATGTAAATGCAGTAACCATTTAATTGTATACTCGCTTTGTTTTTCAGCCAAAGGATTAATTATTAAAAAAAATACTCTACAAGAAACAAAATAACTAAATTTATGCTGTATTCAAACAAAAATACACAAACTTAGATTAATCAATACGAATTACAATATTAATACGCATTTAACACCTTCCAGTCACCTTTGAACTTTGTTGCACACTCGACAAAAGTCTGGTGTTGGTTTACTTAGAATTGGAATTTAGCCATATTATGAATGCTTGTGTGTTGCAACAACTTTTCCAGTTGTCTTGGGATGGATGGATTTTGTTTCTTCTGTCTATCCAACTCAGTCCTGGTTATTTGCTTTTGATGTACTGAATTTATGATTTGGGTCAATTCCGTACGATGCATACATGCGATCTGGGTAGAGGAGGCATCTTCGTTGATTGATTGAATAAACCTGACCTGTTTTGCTCTTATATCATTGATTATTTGGAATTAAAGTAAGGCGAAAGTATTAATTCTTTTGACTGAAATTATCAGAAGGACGCTATGGAATATGACATTCATTTCGTTTTGGGCGCTATAAGGAGAATATGATTTATGTTGGAAATTCATTAGAATTTATAATTTTGCTGAAAGTATCAAGTTTTGGAACCCATGTAATTCTGATTTACAGTATTAACTAGGAATGTACATTTTGACAAAATTCAAGATGCAAAATTGTAAGTATATTTATTTTCAGCTAAAGAAGACATATATTTATGTCCTGTCACTGCATGATCTTTGTTTGAGGGGCCCCAAATATGTACATTGTATCAAAAATGGTAAACAAGGAAAATTGCAAAGCAGCTGTTGTGACAGTCCATATCGCCAGCAGAAAAACGATTTCTTCTTCATCTTGGCATATTGTCTGTGAGGATTTTAGTCTTCCTCTAAAACCTTCAGTTCCTTCATTTTGTCCCGAATTTGATGTTTTTACTGACTTGAAAAGTAGTACTTTTTATAGGTATGTGATAGCCCTTGGCCTCAATATGCTGTTTTTATTTTAGCCCCTAGAGAGCACTGGTCATAGTCTGAACCATTTTATTTGCAATATGTTTCATACATTTCTCCCAAATAACTGTTTCAGTGATCAGAATGTTATTCTCAATACTGGGTGGCTCACTTTTCTTGTGGACATTGCTAATACCGCGTTTATTTGTTTGCTTGGCTGAAAGTTTTTTTGATAACTCATCCACATTTTTAAACTTTACCATCTCTACATTCAAACAGCTTTTTTCAGTTCATCCACAAACAAATATAATAAACCGAAAGGTAAAGCTTCCGCTAGATGCGCGTACATTGTTTGTTTAGAATCAAGTAATTCTTAATCCACTATACTATTTTTAGACACTTGTCGTGCAATAAGATGCCGTATCGGAAAATACTGCACGATTCTGACAATATGTAGATAAAGGAAATAAAAGGATCAAATACTAAAAAGTCATTATTGAGCTTACAGTCGCTTTTTTTCAAGGACACCTACAAGCATTATCTGATAAAAGGGTTATGCAAACCAGATTCGTTTCCCTGGTGGTTCATCATGAAATGATCAATGTCTGACCAATTATTATGACAGAAAATGACAGGAAAATACTTCGGGTAAGAGGTTGGGGAGTTAATAACCACCTTATAAAATACTATTTATATGTTGTAATGTATATTTAATTTGAATTGTTTGTTGGCTTTCCTCCATGTTTGTATGATATGTATATCTGTAGTTTGTACTTCACCTTATTCAAAATCTAGTTAATGGTCTGTCTTACCAGTGATATTTATTTTGTAAACAACAATACATTGCTAATATTTTTCTATGAGTATAAATTTAATATTCATCTTCCATGGCAGAAATATTTTTATTTATATCGTAATGTAGAATGATTGTTTTTTACTTGGACATTCCTAAACTTGCTTGACAACCTTGAATGCTTTAGAAAAGAATCTGACCTACATCCTGGCTCTATTATTGTGTCTTATCTTTTATACAATGTCGTTTACTTGAAAAATTACTCCTTCTGGCCTTGACATTCAAATCAGAATCATTCTCATTGTTGTGTTCAGTTTTTAATTTGAATGGATTTAGCACATTCGAGACTACAGGCACATTTAGTGTGGAATACCAATGGAATTCAATTGGAACTTCATACATATGGACTTGTGACATAACGTTAGGGCTGTTTGGGATGTAATTCAAAATAATATAAGTTATTTTTTAATTTTTCGCTTGGCATTATAGGGAACTAAATTATTTCCAAAATTTTACAAAACTTGTTGGTATTCGCACTTTTCTCTTACTTAGTTTAAGACCACAGAGTCGTAACAATGCACACTATAAATTTGGAAAAGTCGCTGTCCCAAAATAATTGTAAAATTATGGAACTTCTTTCTGTCGATTTAGTGATGCTTTCGTTCGCACTGACACGGAATGGACAAATAAATCCATGCAAATCCACGTTTTTGCCTTAAAAATATATAATATAAAGAACCTCTACGTTTATTAAGTAGATATAATCAAACATTTCAATTGTGAAGTGGAAACATTTAAAAATGTCACTTGTGGATTCGCAACTCGTGAAAATATATTGCTTTCACTTCATGAAATATTTCCT
The DNA here is from genome assembly GCA_003401595.1 of Venustaconcha ellipsiformis. Lineage (NCBI taxonomy): Eukaryota > Metazoa > Mollusca > Bivalvia > Unionida > Unionidae > Venustaconcha > Venustaconcha ellipsiformis. Next base: position 4,699 of record QKMX01214939.1, read on the forward strand.
TGTATCTCCTTAAATAAAAGTACATATTCCCTATTTATTAAGTGAAGAAACAAAAAAGTATTAACACAAAATGCTGAACTTTTCGATTACACTTCGTTTAAAGGATATAATTTAGTATACTTTATTCAAAGTATTTAAGGGTCGAAGCAATTCTTCTCTCTCCTCACCCGCTCCCACTTTCAATTAAATTCACGGTTCCTAGTAAGAAGATAAGAAGAGGGTCTGAGAAACGATGCCAGTAAGACTATACGATCAGGTGGACTTTGAAAACAATTTTTAAATACAGCCTCTGAATCTGTTTCATAGCACTAAATTTTACACTGTTGAGACTTTATAATCAATAAGAAAGTAAAAATTCAAGAAATATTTCATTTCCTTGAATAGAAAGTGAATATTCAGAAAACAGTTACACCATCTTGAATTAAAGTCCAAGTAATGCACAATGTCCTCTCACAAGTCCAAAGGAATTGAATGTTCCCAATAAATTCAAATAGTCTTGAATGTGCTGGTTTACCACAAATTTGCAGTCCAGTATGTCTTTAATGAGTCCTCAATAATCCCAATGGAGAGTTTTGGTCCAAAACATCAATGATCAATATGCAATTCCAAGGAATAATTTTAACGATTCTTCTCAAATGATACATGAACACAATGAAACTTTATTCGACCGACGAAACCTTTTAGGTGGAATGAAGAGTTTATTTACATCCTCTATTTATATGCCAACCATCACATGACCTGTAACCCAACATCATGCCCTGGATGTGAGTCATTTCTAACGGAAATATTCACTAATTCGTAAATAAGGTCATGTCTTAAAAGTACATTAAACGAAACAATATCAGAAAAATCAGTTAGACACAATCCTCAGACATTATAACAATCAGGAAGGCCAAAATTGTATCCTCCAAAAGGGACAAAAATCAAGCACGCAATATAAATTAGAAATATATAGCGCCTCTTCAATAATTACAAAAGAAGATGTCGTATAAATGATACAGGATATGCATAAAATACTACAATAATTACAAAGAAAGTTGTCTTGTCAATGATACAGGATATTCATAAAATACTACAATAATTACAAAGGAAGCTGTCTTATGAATGATACAGGATATGCATAAAATACTACAATAATTACGAAGAAAGATGTCTTGTCAATGATACGGGATATGCATAAAATACTACAATAATTACAAAGAAAGATATCTTATGAATGTTACAAGATATGCATAAAATAATAAAATAATTACAAAGGAATAAGTCTTATGAATGATACAAAATATGCATAAACTTAAGCAGCTTAGTAATTATATACACGTCAGAGGGCATCTGCAATCACATTATTGTTTCCATTGATAGTCCTAACGTCAATGTTGTATTTTGTCAACATCAAATTTCACTACAGCAATCTCTGATTTGTGTTATTGAAAGTAAAGGGTTGTGGTCACTTAATATAATAATCGGAGAAGAAGCAGAACCAATATAAACTTCGAAATGTTGCAAGGCCCTTATCAAAGCCAAACATTCCTTCTCGATAGTGGAATAATTTCTCTTGTACTTGTTTGATTGTTTGTTAGAAAGAAAATAGCCCAATGCAAGAGCCACACCATTTTTGATTTCTTTAACTAATACGCAACAAAACTCTTTATCATATGCGTCAAAAGACATTTTAAATAATTCACTGAAATTTGGAGGTGAAAGATCTGGTGCACCTCTAATTATGGCCTTGAAAAAATGTCAAAAGGTTCCAAACACTTGTCAGACCAATGAATGTTCAGCAATTATCGACAAACATTGGACATAATTTTCCGATAATATCCAGTCATTCCCAAAAATCGCATAGTTGCTTGTACTTCACATGCACTAGGTATTCAGAGATCACCTTGACCTTAATTTATATAGTTTTAACTTGTTTGTAAACATCATGTTCAAAACATGTGAAATAAACACGACAAAATTGACTTTTACCTAAATTAACTAAATTTTTCTGAAATTTGTATCACTGAGTCCATCAAAGAATATCTAAATGGTTTCCCAGTGATCCTTCCACTTATGGTTGTGGATCATGACGTCATCGATGTAAGTGTCACAGTTTCACAGTTATCTAGACTAGATGTCAACATGTTCATATATGCAATAGACTTTGAATGTTACCGAAACATTTTTCATACCATACGGTATCACTTGACTTTGACAAAGTCTATCTGGAGTTACAAATGCCGAAATTTCTTTTGTTCCTACCGTGAGTGGAATTAGCCAGAATCCTTTAAAAGGTTAAACGTGGTTTCATGTTTTACATTTCCAATTTTGTTAATAAGGTCATTGATTATTAGAATTGGAAACTAATCAATTTTAGTTACACTGTTCACTTTTTATAGTTAGTACTTATATTATCTAGTTCAGGCACAAGACTACATAGTGAACTCCAGTCGCTTTTACTTGGTTCTATGAAATGATGTTCTGGCAAATATTAAATTTGTTTCCTCAATATATTCCTGCGTGAGAGGATTCATCATGTAAGGATGTTGTGTTACTGGTTTATCATCTGCAATTTCATAGCCATGGTAGATTTTATTTTGTCATGTAAGAACGTCAGGAAAGAAGTACTCATATTCATATTATAGTTCTTTTATTTAACTCATTAGAGTTGAAGGTTTCTAAGCCAGATTATAAATATTTCTGAATTCTGAAGATTGATTAAACCAAAGTCACTACGGTCTGATTGCATTCCATCATCACTATGATGTGTGGGGCAGATACAACTAATTTAAATGGATGATTAGTTTGGCGATCTGTCTCAATACTCCGTTAACATATTTAGATAACAAAGTTATTTATTTTTACTTCTTTCAGAGTGTGATGGATATAAGTCATTTACTTTCATCTTAATTGTACAAGGACTATGAAATTTAGACAATTTTATGGTATGGACAAGAGAGTCAGAACTCAATCTCGAGACTGAAAGCCCCTTTTCTTTGTATTTCTATTATATCGTAATTTCTTGATTGACAGAGGAATGAAGAATCGTTCTTGCTACTACACTTGTCTTTGACAATGAATATTCAAATCAGAGACATAATCAAGAAAATTAATCTTGGAATCTTCATTTGAAAGAAGTTTTACTTTAAATAACTTCAATCGTCTATGGCGAGTGTGTCCAAAATCCACTTCAAATGAACTTTAACCTAATGACTCTTAAATTAATTTTCTAACAACAAACAACAGCACAAACACACCCTCGTCCCAATCCTTTCCTGCATCAACTCAATATGAACAAATCATATTCTTCAAAGTTTTATGAAATCTTTTGAAAGACCCCTGACTTCGAGTGTGAGGCGAAAGATTTAAACAGATACAGGTCTAATTCAAGCATAATACGCTGCAAAATTTAAGACATATACATTTTACCTTGAACAGACTGGACAGATTTGCGAAAGTCAAAAAGTGTAAAACAAACTTTTCGAAGCTTTTACTATTGTTTTGCATCTGGAAGTCTTGTGGAAGAAACGATTGGTTGCCTGACTTATCCTTAAGGACCAAAACACTCTAACAGTATTCTCTAAAGTAAAACAAATTGACCCTTCAAAATTCGATCTTAAACCTCAAACATACCTCGCAAACAAATTCTGCGATTTTAACATACAGAAAAATGTTTGTCCCGTGTTAGAGCACAAGCTACTTTATCAAAAGATAGGTTGACTAAAATTCGTGCTTGGAGGGTGCTTGTTTGGGGAGGGGAAGGGAGTTAAGCGGGTTGCATACGTCATTTCGTAACCGGGATGTTTCGTACCAAGCAGTTTTACACATACTATTGTATTTTTCATTAACATTAGTCGAATTTAGAAGAAAAGAATACTAATATATACTGATGTATACATTTATTATCACTAAAAATTGAAGTCAAATTTTAAAATCGTTGAAAGCACAATAAAACAAAAAAAAATCAAAACAATATAGAACGAGTCTAAAATGGACTTAAAACAACTTCTTGTGTTAATAAATATTGTTGTGAATTAAATCAGAAGAATCTCTTATAAACAGTGTTAAACAGATGCAAATTTAGAACACAACATCCATTCGTATGGGTTAGTGGGCAGCAATAAAAGTATTTACAGTGATCAGTCAGATTAATCACTGCTTTATTGTATTGATTAAAATTTGCTTTATCCTTGTCTTTAAGCAAGTTATTTCATAATTGAAATTGTTATGTATATTTAATTTGCATTGTTTGTGAGGGTTTTTTTCAGTTTTTTATTTCATTATATGCCATTGTAATGAAACAAAGTATGTTGGACTTAACATTGTTCTTGACCTGAATTATTGATTTTTTAAAATTATTAATTTTATTATGTAAACAAATAATTCATATCTACAATAATCTTTACGTGAATGGGTTTATTATCAGGATCATTATTAACAGAAGTAAATATCTTTAGTTTGGTTTTGGTCGAGGTTATTGGGCTTCCCGTTGTACCTGACATTGTTGAGGTTGTATATCATAATTTTAGTTACGACTTTCTAATAATAACTAATATTTTATTTTGAAAATAACATGAAGAACTTTCTAGAAGGTTATTTTCCATTATCTAATGGTTTCTTTTAGAAAATATAAATTGTGATTTGATGCAGAGTAAAGACTATATAATCTTGTCACTGGAAAGAGTATTCATTCGTGCTTAAGACCTAACAGAATCAATTTGTATTATTACTGTGTTCAGTGTTCATTTGTGCAAGGTCACAATCATGTACTGAAAGCAATACATTTGTTGCCTCAAATAAACCCATGTCTGATATCATTATAGTAAATTATAAACCCTTCACGTCGAAGGGTTCTATATCACTCATTGGTGAATCGACCAATTCTATCCCTATTAAAGTTTTAAGGGACAAAGAAGCTTCTCAGAGTCTTTTAATAATTAGGTACTTTGCCTCTTCTGGGAACTCTTCTTCTAATGAAAGTGTTTTTATTCAGATAGTAGAGTGCGGCTTTGTTAATGTTCCTCTCTGTTATGTAACTTTGGCATCAGACCCAGTCTCAGGAACCGTAAAGGTCGTAACAGTGTAGTCTTTACCCATCCAGTATATTAGATTATTACTATGCAATGACTTAGCTGTATATACGGTTGTGGTTAATCCACTTGTAAATGAGAGGTCTTGTTTAAATCAGAAAGTTGATCCTATTGAAAAGGAAATACTTGATTTATACACAGCTTGTGCAGTTACTAGAGCTATGCCAAGAATGTTCTTTAGAATGACGTTGATCAGAAAAATATTCCTTTAGCTGAGACATGATTTGGTCAGGCTTTGATGATGCCATTTTTACTCCTTGCTTGGATCAATCAGAAGATATTCATCACAGTGATCCTCTGTTAACTACTCATTCTCTTTATTCCAATTAGGGTGACAAACGACAATCACATGTCGTCATGAAAAAGATCCTAAGATCTCTTGTTTGTTTCAAAGGCATATTAGCAAAACTGAATCCAAAGAAGTACATATGCTATTTTGTTAAAACAAATAGGCTCCTTATGAGAAAATGGAGACCATCTGAGATATCTTCTGGTGTCGGGTGGTCTTTGAACTATCAAGCTGCATTTTCAAAATCTTACCAACAGAACATTTTTAATTTTGGCTCATGAAAATCCTCTGGCTGAAAATTTAGGGGCATCAGTAAGTCTTATCACAAGATCTTGAATCGCTTCTACTGAACAAAAATTAAAGTTGATGTTGGTAAAAAGCATCGATATTGTCACAATTGTCAGATGGTAAGAAGACCCAATCAGAAGGTATCTAAATCTCATCATATTCCTGCATTTGACGAACCATTTAGTAGAATAATGGTAGACTGCGTTGGATAGATCAATAATATTTTGTGTTAAATGAAAACATACAACTAGTACAATGAATGAATAAAACGTTCCGTATAAAACTAAATGTATTTTATTACAGTTAGTCAAAAATTTGATTCGAAATAGAGCGTTTATATTTAACAAGTAGGTTGCTAGAAAAACGATCACTTACTGGTCCTAAACCAATGTTCCATTTGAAAAAAAGGAAACACTCCACTTGCCCATGACTGCAGTTTTAATCAATTCGTTCGTAGCATACATTTTAAAAATTGAAATTTAAATTGTATGTAACCCAATTGTTATTTATATTGAATTTATTTAGTGAGCTTGACCTTTGTTCATTTTTTAGGATAGAGATTTGATGTGTACCTGCTTTTTGTCTTGTTTGTAAGTTATAAATAGATTTTTGCTCGGGATTAAATTTAAAACATATCTTTGATTATTACTGCAGAAGGTTCTAAGAACTTGCTTACAATTTAATTTTCCATTTAGATGATTTAATTTTTTTCAAAAAATGTTATTGCAACATAGGTAAAGTGGGGATGTATACAATGTTCTGATCGATAAGATTATTCATTCTTATCTTAATATCAGTGTTTGGGAATCTATGTTATGCTCAGTTATAATTTGAGAGGAATTATTTATTTAAATTAATCATTGGAATTACAAACTTCTCATTAACGTTTAGGCTAAACCCTGTTTTGAAATTATTGAGGACTCTTACAAAGACATTCAGGGTTATATCATTGTGATACATGGAGACGTTTGGTACATCAGTACATTAACTATTATTGGTACATCAGCACATTCAAGATTGCAATTCATTTGGAACACCATTGAAATTCATTTGGAACACTATACGTTTGGACTTTAACTTTATTTGAATTTACAAAGGAACTTAATTCCTTTTAAATTTATATTTGTATAAATTATTTGTTGAAGTTGAAATTGGGTCTCCACCAGGATGCAAATTTATTTATTTCAAATATTTAAGAAAAATTAAAATTGCTTTTGAAATTTAAATTGTCATTCTTTAGCAACTTTACTGTATCAGATAAGGATTTTAATTTCACATATTTAAGAAATCTTTTGTGAAACCAGCAAGGATTCAGAATGTCAACTAATGTAGTGAATTTTGTGTCAAGTCCTGCCCAGGAAGGGTTGGACCTTTGAAAAGGACGAGTTTCTTAAGCTTGCCAATCATTATACTATGTCGGAAGTAAAAACGTCTTTAACAAAACAAAAAATAAAAAATATTTTTGTTCAATATTTGGTGGAAAACAACATTTTGGGGATAAAAGTGTTTTGGGTTTGTTTCTGGATTTTATAGGAAATTAAAAGAATTAAATTTTAAAAACCAGATAGAATAAGTGTTAAGAAAGCTTCGGCTTCAGAAGTGATGCATATCCAGTGACAAATAAAATGCAAATTCAGAGAGAGGTAAAGAAGAAGGAAAGGCAGAGAGCGGACATGGAGAATTTGCGGCAGATGGAGAGAGAGAAAGAGGAGAGGGAAATACGGACGCAGAGAGAGAGAGTTTTACAAATGCAACTAAAATTAAAGGAATCAGAACTGGCAGGCAGAACGCACGCACGCACGCACGCACACACACACACAGACACATACATACATACATACATACA
>QKMX01214943.1:0-10481 GCA_003401595.1 Venustaconcha ellipsiformis
ATATATATATAATCTCCAGCATTGCATTCGATTGATCATTCAGGATATTACTTAGAGTTTATTCTGACAAATATGCGTCTGGCGACAGCGTTATCCAAAACAGAGCTCTTTTGTAGCTGATTATTACGTTGTTCTTTCCTTTGCAATATAACAAATATATGTCACGGTAACCTTTCGCTAGGCACTTGTTATTCGCCATGTGTTATCAGTTGAATTATCCACAGCTTTCTGATAAAACAAATGTTGTTCAAAATATATTTTCTGCTATAAGTGGAAAACATTGTTTCAAGATCTATTAGTTTTGAGACCGATAATACGTGAGGAATCCATGACTAATAAGTGAATAGAGGTATCTTCTATGGTTTGATTGGCAAGTTGATAATGTGCACCTTTAAACAAGCTCCATCCGTTATTATCAAGTGCAACTTGTGTATTGACACCATCATTACCATTAGCAGTTAATCTTCTGCTACCTTGAACTTCAAGTACAGCTTTATGAATAAGCAAAAACAAATATTCATCTCTAGTATTGAATGTTTCGATACCCATCTTGTAAGACTCATTAGAGTTCCTGTCGATATATCCAACATACTCTAACTCCGTTATAGATTCGTCTACGGTTATCTCATCAACAAGGTCAAGATAAAGTTTTATAGATACTTTTATTCTAATCATCAGAAAAAATCGTGTATGACCATCTAAAACGCAGCAGCATCTTGCTTTGGTTGAGCTTGTGTTGTTAACAGTCTAATAATATTTTCTCTGGCCGGAAGCAGCAGTATTTTGTTGCTGTTATCTCGTGATGTTTCTGGTGATAAAGCTATTCAGAAATAACTTGTTTTATATCCAACCACTTGGCACTCTAAATTTGATTCATCAGCGATCTCTTGTCCGACATTTGCTTTTGCTCCAGATGCGGCTCCTGTTGCTAACGCAACAAACGCAATTGGTGCCACTTTGTGAGCAATTCCAAGCATATTTTTGATCTTGTTTAAGAAAATATTTTTGATAAAAACCACCATATATTTTTTGAGATAAATATTTCTTTGTTTCATCTTGTTATACAAAGCGTCCGATAAAATTGATTGTTACTAGCTAGTTGATGGCAGATGCAGATACTAAGTCACAATTTTATTGTTGAGATCAATCTGATACCCTGATTGATCTGCGAGTGTCGTCTTGATAGATGATATTTGATTTTCAACACTAGAAGGATAGTATAATATCTGTCTCGAATTTACTTTCATTAATGAACCAGGTGGAATATCATTACCAATCGAATCAATCATTTGTCCTTCGCTACCTCGTGATGTGTTTGGTCCATTTGCAACAGAACAGCTGGTCAATACTGTGTAAACATCTGTGATGTTAACAGCCGACTCATTGTCATACAATACTGTCGCAGATATTGATCCGCTTTGCTGATCTGATCCGTATTGTTGCTTGTTAAATCCGAGTAATGATCTTATTGCGCATTGGCTACTAAGATCTTTAAACTGTAGTTTCTTAGCGTTTTTCTTGCTCGTAACTTGTTTTAATTCGGAATGACGACAAACTTATCAGATGATATATCACTACTTCCGGCAGTTATACGATATTTTATTGTTTTGCCGGTATATATGATGTATTTGGCGCCTTGTGGTATCTTAACAGATTTCCAGTCGATGACGCTATTGGTTTTCACCCAGAACATTTAGTCGTCGTTGATGTTAGTTTTGACATTTGCCATAGAGTGCTAATCTGTAGCGGATACTAATCCAATCTCATATTGCTTTGCGGACGTGTGATGAAATTCAATAACAGGATTATAAAAAACGGAAGAGTTTGCGCTGTTCAATATTGTCTGAGATGAGTTGAGTAACAGTGAATTCGACTAAAAGTTTGTCTGTTATTCGCAAATAAAACCATAATAACTGGTTTGCGTAAGCGAATCAAATAGCTGTATAACACATAACACTTTCGTTGTTAAAGATCTGTTTGATCGTAGACGATCAAGTAAATCAACTATTTCATTGCCCATTTCTGTACTAGCGCTTTAAACAGCAGCATTCGATCAATAATATCAGCGGACAAGTTAAAGATGTTTAATCCTTCTCCTGAAGTTTTTCCACGGTGTGGTATTCAGAATCTAAATCAAATTTTTTATCCTCTACTTTGCTCTGTTGCTCGTCATTCTTTCACTTTTTAAAACTCCACATCTTCTTTTTCTTTCGCCATTTCCTCAAATACTTTTGCAGCTGTGAAACCTTTTTAAGAACCTACAATTCTGTCAAAAACGTCTTTTAAATTTTTTAAATTTTGCCAGCATCATCAATTTTGGTTGCAGAATCCAAGCAATTTCTAGTCTAGTCTGCATTTTGTATTACATTATTCAATTTCTTTAAAAAATGTTCTTTTTCATCTTTAGTCCACGATCTTATTTTTCGTGTTTTTTTTACAAACTTAACAAATCTTTCAAACTCGAAGGTAAAATATTCTGCATATTTATTTTTGGTTGTTCTTACTTTTGCGTTTTGAAAGAAAAAATCTTTGTCTTTCATTGTTTTGTAAAACCTATGTTTGTTGTGCACCAGGATCTCCAACTAGTTTAACTAATATCCTCAACGGTTTTCTTTTATCCCATGAGTAATCTTCACCAACCGTTTTCTTTTAATTTTTCTAGATCTACCGGTGATACTTTATCAACACTATTTTGCTTGCCAAGTACAAATTCTGTGATAGGCCTAATGAGTCTTGCAGTTTCTTCTGCAATTTGTTGTTGCTTTCCAGCACGTTATTACTAAGTTTTGTTCTTAAACGCAGCTCTTCTAACCACATATTTCCTTAGAATATTTATAAGCACCTTATTAACAAATATTAATGCAAATTTATAATTCTTTACAATGTAAGAACCTATCGATTCCACATCGAAACATGTCTGGTATGTCTGGAAAGTTTATTGAATAAGAAAAACCTGTAATTTTCATGATTTGCCTCATGATACAGCTCAACAAACAGGTCTCTGGAAACATCGACACATTGTTCTCGTGATATATTCTTCACGTCAATATAAAACAACCCGCATTTCTTCTGGTCAAACGCTCGACGTCATAAAAACCCAGTGCAAGATAAATTGCATTCCATCTTAGATTTATCGACAAAGAAAAATAAGATTTAATCGTGTCCATTTCTTCCTTATTCTAAGGGATATAATCAAAATTACTATAATTTTATATTCGTCCTAGTCTAGCTCGGCAACAGGAACAAGATCTTCAAGTGTTCATATAACCAATATATCTTCAAACAGCACCAAGTTCATTCTTTAGTTTTTCGTTGTATTAGTTCAGCATTTCATATTTATCCTGCTGATGATTGATCGTGTAGATTTACACCCGATCGTAGTTAAATATGTCGATGAGTAGCATGTTCATTAACAAGTTGGTTTTGCTAGATCAATCACATCCAACTATCAGGTAATGACAATCCGGTAGCTCGTATTTGTTTTTAATTTTTATTACTCGTTCTGTGTCAAAGTTTATTACGCTCATGTTATAAAACGTGTAAAAAAATTTATTCTGATAATTTATCAGTAGCACACAAAATACATGAGTTACATAAAATTTGGTATGTTAGTAACTGGTTCATCCGGTCAAACAACAGCAACTACAACAGATGTTGATCTTACAAGTTATCTGAAGAAATCCAGTGACATAATGACCGGAAACCTTTTCATGTCCGGACAACGAATTCCAGATCCAGAAACAACATATCCTCCTTTCAACGTACAAACACACAAGCGGTAAGTTACAACCAACTAGCCACTCTATGTCTGAAAACTTTCATTTGCTCGTGGAACAATGACCAGCAACATCAACATGAACAACAGCAAGATAACAAATGTCAGGGCATCATATCCGCTCAAAGACACTGATATCATACTGGCAGTAAGTTATGATCAGCTAAGCAAAGCCGTATCAAATAAACTTCCATTTGCAGGTATATAATGACCGCCTATATAAACACGGCAGGTAAACGAATAATAAACCTGGAGATAACTTATCAGCTTTCTAATCAAAATCTTTCTCAGGCGGTAAGAATCAACCAACTAAATACGGGGACAAATTTAAAAGTAAGCAAATCTGGTAATTTTTTCCAGGTGCTATTTCATTTATCAACGATGGTAAGATAACCGGACTAACAACAGTCTTTTCCTCCTCGCGGAGAATCAGATGCAGTATCTTATAATCAACAGAAATTATTATTGCCGGCGTGCTTAAAACTTGCCAGAGGATCAATGACAGGTTCTTAGAGATGGGAGGTAAAGTGGTTTACAACGAATATCTAGATAATACTCCGCCGTCCGATGACAGCTGTGTAACAAACGTAAAGTTTGTTATACAAAATATTTTAATAACATCCAGCAACACAATAACAGGCACATTAGACAAGGTCATCAACAAGATAACATCAACTGCGTTTCCAAATAACAACATCTTATCTAACAAACAAGAAATTCGTCAGCGATATGATAACCGGTTTTACCGCAATACGAGCTGCAAAATCCGGAGACATTAGACAGGCACGCTAAACATGGGATCAAATAAAATAAACACAACATATTATCCGGTATCTCTATTTGATCTGACAAATAATTCTTACGACGACGCGGCAGCAAATAATGCAATTGCTGTTTCAGGTACATCCGGTAATGATCTTTACGTTAAGCGAACTGGAGGCACAATCACAGGAGCTATTGACATCTTAGCAAAGAAAATAGCATCATCATACGTTCCTGTTGCCGAATCTGATCTTGTAAAAAAATCTTTTGTTGTTGGCATCACAAAACGAGCTCGCAGTAACTCCGATTAAATTCCACATCTTGTTGATTCGACAGATAATTTTGTGGGTTTTATAGTGACAAAGTCAACACAATACCTCGGGAAAAATCCAAATTATGATTTGAAGATCAACATATGGTGAAACCAAAATTTCTGGATCAAAATGCAGTGACCGGCAGCTGTTGCCGTAGGGAAGTTTCATTTGCGAGGTCGAATAAATGCTAATGTCGGCCGCATATACATCTGGATATTGGAGACATCAATAGATAATGCAACGAGGTTAATTCTGCACAGGGTAAAGGGTGTTTATACCTTAGCGAGTCAACAGTTTACTATCGTTAATGCTGTCAACACAGAATGTCCATACTCGGGTTAGGCATTCTTTCAATTGTACGTAATTGATAATTTAACATAAATATCGTTTATAATGTATGTTGATGCTTCGTCGATCAAAGTCGCAAAAGAGTTTTACGGCACCATATTTGATCCTGAGACAAAAATAGAATTAGCTGACGTTGATCAACTCGACCCAGAAAGCTCTAGAGAAGCTTAATCAAGCAGTTAGTGAAATCACTAGACTGAAACGTTTAACACTCGAATCACCTGATTTACATGAGAACGAACATACTTTTGTTAGAGTTGCTGAAACGCGAGATCCGCAACTAAAAGGCTGTACAAGAATTTGACATTATTAGCAAGTACTCTCATCCAAAAGATTGTGAGGTACAGCGATTACGAGTTGAGTGACTGTTAACAAATACACGACTTGAGATTAACGAGGAAAATTCGATAAAAATCAACAGATTTTATCTCGTAAGAACAAAATTTCATGATGGTAAGAAACAAGAACAAGATCGAATAAAAAAGATTCATAATGAATTTGACGAACTAGCAGTCTAAAATAAATTCGACCCACAATAAAATCGCAAATGAGATATAGTTTTGCGAAACGTAAAATATTTCGTGAGTTGGGTATGGACTATCCTGACAAAAACAAAATGTTATTCAAGGTAGCAGATAATTATGATGACGCTAGAGATAGTATATCTGATATTAGTAGATTTCTCTGACAAACAGAGATCACAAAAATAGTCAGGGAACAAATAAATACGGCACAATAGCAGTAAATAAAATCAATCAGCGATTTAATCTTTTAGCGATTCTGAATGAGATTATTTTATCAAACACTCGTTGACGTAACAAGTACTGGTAATACTATTAAACATGTTGATTATAATATACTTGATTGTCATCTGGACAATACTTTTCTTTAAAAGACTATAAAAAGGAGATGGTAACGTGCTAACAGAACCAAATTATAAAATATAAAATATTTGAATGTCAAACACAGATAACCTTCTCAACGTGGACACTGATAAACGTGGACAGTTGTTTGTTTTTTTGTTTTTTTTTGCAACAGCATATTCAATACTTGCACAACATATGGCATGTAATAATATTAAGTTTAAAAATCTAAAACTTGTATTAGGTTATAATTATTTTATAAAAGATCTTTAGCAAAAGAAAACGTGAACGATGTAGACGAAATACCAACGATTTTTGATCTTCAACTTACTGTGATCCTTAGAAAGTTTCTTGATGACGTTAGGTATAAAGATACATCATCCGAGGTATATACTGACTATACAAATATTCTTGCTGATTCTTTTAATAGTATATTTAGTGATCTGGTCCATAAAGCTGTTGCTGAGAAACATTAACTTTTGAACGTTAACATTCCTTAGCGAAGTTTTATAATTACAAAAATGATGATGTAATTAACTTCAACCATACATCATCCAGTCTCTCAGACAACAACAGTAACTAGCTGATCAAGTACGTCATGTGATATCATAAAACCTTCATTGTATCAGACGTGCCACAAAGTATTAGAGCAGAAACATTAGCGAGTTAAACTTTATTCCAGTTATGTTAGCAACAGCAGGAATAGCATCAGCAGAAGGAACAGCAAATCCATTATTTCTGATAGTGGCAGAGCAGGTCTTGTGTTATCAGCGATCAGCAAAAACACATAGCCAAAATATGATAACAAGAACGTGTATTGTAAGATAGCAATAGCGACTTACAATAAAATATTGAATCAAATTTGAACTTATATCAGAGGTGTATAGTTCGTCATACTAGATCTGATGCAAGAACTACTAAATACGATTTACTTATTGATATACCAAAAAGAGCTTTGAAATATGAGAAACAATATTCGGCAAATTTTGTGTGAATTTCAAATATAATAGAAGATATTACTGTGGAAGATACAACGTTAGAGATGAAGATAATTCTTTTTCAGGGTAAGTACATGAAGACTATGCTTAACACCGAGAAGAATATCACATGCTACAAAACTAGAACAAAATAAAGTTGTCTCTGGTTTGCAATGATAATTCAGAATATTTTGATAAACTTGCTATNATCACAAAAGAGCTCGTTAAAACTATTGACAATCTTTATAATGCAATATTTCAAAGCAAATATACAAAACTTGCAGTAGATGATGAGCGAAAAAATGTTACCTTAATAAGACAATAGTTTCTTATAGAAACTTTATCAAACTGTAAGAATCTGAATCTCTTACCTGCGGTAAAGTTAACCTGTGCTTGTTCTGTCATGATGATGAGAGTTATATTATTGCAAAAGATGAAACGTTAAAATATATCTCGAGAAGTCTCTAGCAGTTTTGTGTGAAATATCAAAATAGATGCAGTAAAATTGCTAGCAAATTCTTAGTAAAAGCTTGTTTGAAATGTATAGGTACTCTTCCGAAAAGTATGTTTCTGGATCAAACCCCTATTTTGTTTGTCGACGGAAACGACTCAATGGTATGTCCTAGACTAGCAAACAATTATGAAATAAATTGTGTTTTCTCAACAGTTTGTTTTCATATTTGTTTAGACTAATTTGTGGGGGCCATGGAGAGGGTAAGACACATATTGTCGTCAAATACGCGATAGGGTTTGGTGCCAGAACTCCTTATAAAAGTCGACTTTCTTTGTTGTTTTATGAGATACTGTTATTGTTGGTTTAAACGCAAGATACCACCTGCAGCCTTTTTATTGGCCGTCTTAAGAATAACAATAGTCGGATAGAGAGTTTGAATTGTGTTATGTAGACTGTTAATGTATTTTTTACAGACTTTTAACATGGAACGTTTGATGAAAACCGTAGTAGATTTAAATAGGTTCGATACAGTGTTTGGCTCTGTTATACACACAGTTGCAAGAATAGCAAACATCTTGTATTGAGAATCTCAATAAAACAAAATTTTTCTGGTTGGAAGGTTGCCATCAATTGTCTCGACTTACGGCGAATGTAAATGTTAATGCATGCATAGTAGCTCTAGGGCAAGCGAAACAACAAAAATAATCGATATGCAGAAAGTGCAGTCTTGATTGCAACTATGTTCATGATTTATCTGTACAGTGCATGCGATCTTTGTGTAATGTTCACTACCAGTAAGAGAGATTTAAACAAATACTGCTATGTCCCCTTGTGATTCAATATCCATTGAGATGACTCATGCACTGGTAAAGAAAAATGTTTCTATCCTTCCTTCACATGTGAGCGCTAATATTGTTTGTTTTGAAAGAGACACACGTGCTGGTTTTTGTTTATTTTTCTCGTAATGCGAATGAGTAACCACAGGCACGAACGTATAAACATTTGCATTAGGCACAAATCGGAAATAAAGCAGATTACATTTTTCGTTTCATCTGTGCATGTTGGTATGGTAAAGGTAAGCTTGAACCGGCATATTAATTTTAGTTTCATCTGTCCCGACGCGTACAATTTGGAAAATTGTTCAGACATTTACTATTAGTATTTTATAACACAATGGCCATTATAAGAGATTGTTGCCATAATTAATATGATTCCAGTCTACGAAGAGTAATTTACGATTACAAAGGTTTTCCGTCAGTATGTGGTAAAACAAAGAACTCGTTATGGAAAGAATTCTAAACAAACCACCCATTTGTTTATCGACACTTTATAATATGCATTCTAAACAAACCACCAATGTGCTTATCGACAAGTCACAGTGTGCATTCTAAACACACCATCCACTTGTTTATCGACAAGTCAGTGTGCATTCTAAACACACACACACATTTGCTTATCGACACTTTATAGTGTGCATTCTAAACACACCACCCATTTGCTTATTGACAAGTCATAGCATGCATTCTGAACACACCACCCATTTGCTTATCGACACGTTAATGTGTGCATTCTAAAAACACCACCGATTTGCCTAAAGACACTTCACAGTGTCATTCTAAACATATCACCCATTTGCTTATCGACACGTCATAGTGTGTATTCTAAACACACCACCCATTTGCCTATCGACACTTCATAGTGTCTTTCTAAACATATCACCCATTTGCTTATCGTTACGTCATAGTGTGTATTCTAAACATATCACCCATTTGCTTATTAACACGTTCAACATGGATGCCATTGATCATCACTGTGCTTCTTGCGGACTATTGGAAACTGCGTTATCCCACTATGTACTTTTATGAGACATAGGACCTAGGTACCTCGCTTTTTCTAAATTATTACCTTCCCACCATATTGTCGCTTTCAGCGCATTTTACATATGTTTAACACAAAGCTCATCATTTCATTACGTATGGAAAAGACAGGTCGTTTTCTGTATGGTCTTTCATGTGTAAATTCAGCACAATACTTATACAGTCTCTTTAACATAGCCAATGGATCAGCTCGCCATTATGGCAGTCAGTTTTCAACTAGAGATTGGATCATGCTGATGTTCAAGTCTGTCTTGGTATTATGACATACTAAATGACGAGTTAACGTTGAGATTACATACGGGCTTCTCATTTGTCGACATTCCATTTTTAATATGTACCGAACTATATTTAATCTATCATGCAATATCGACTAAAACAACATTCAAGCATACGCAATAGCCGACAGTCGATACACGCAGCTTTTGTTTCCTGCAATAACGTTAAGCTATAGGTTCTTGGGTTCCCTAAGCTGTTTATATTCCATAGTTTCACCATCTATTTAAGAAATATCTGAGTAATTAAATCATAATTGACCGATTGACCTCTCCACCCAGTCACTAAGATGACACATGAAATCAAATCCTTAGCTTACACATTTTTTATATAATCAGATTGATTTGTGTATATCTAGAATGTAAAATGACTCATTAGCAGAGACAATCCATATTACTTGTGGTAAAGTGTTTGAATGATCTGGCAACAAATGTAGTTACTCGATTTCTGCATGTCATTACAGCTTATAAAATCTACTGTTTCCACTCCAGCAGTCTTGCCTCTGTGCATGCTAATCTGTGTTTTGTTTCAGTAAAATTAATATGTCCAAAATAATACTATCACCTCATCATATCTTTTTATTTTAATTTTTATGACTTTACTTATCCTACAAATTTTATTAGCAAGAGTCATTGAGATTTGGCGAATTTTGAAGACTTATTGAAACTTAAGGTTTAATAAATTGTGCTTTGAAGTTAACATATTCAAGCCAGAAAAGTCTTGAGAAACTTTACTGATTATTTCTCATTCTTCTCTGAAACATAAAAGGGTATAATTTTAAGCCCTAATAGCATTGACCGGGCTGTTTTAACGGTACAGTGACATACGTGCATTAGAA
>QKMX01214973.1:5835-17714 GCA_003401595.1 Venustaconcha ellipsiformis
CAAACATAATTCCTATGCATAGTGTGCAAACATAATTCCTATGCATAGTGTGCAAACATAATTTCTATGCATAGTGTACAAACATAATTCCTATGCATAGTGTACAAATAGTGGAGGATACGTACATGCCATATGATGGGATTTATGAGGCTCCAAAGTGGTTGTAATGTATAGTGTACAAACACAATTCCTATACATAGTGTACAAACATAATTCCTATTCATAGTGTACAAACATAAATTCTTAAGCATAATGTCATTTGTGAGCAGGTGGCCAATGTGTGGAGGTGTCTGATAAGTCAGGTCTCACTATAGATGGATTGCATGTATGCATATGGTCACTGAAGTGGTAAGACAACCACATTATAAACCATTTTACATGTCACAGAGATTTATATCCTATAGAAGATCAAATGATAACAGCATAGTTGATGAGAAATATTCTCATTCTTTCAAATTCAATCCCTAGAGATGCATTCCCTAGATCAGAGGCCAGCCTATAAAAAATTAAATGATTTATGCCATTGTGAGGAGGGACAAAAAAGCAGAAATACACTAATCATTATATAGTCAACTACTCAGTACCAGGCAAGGACCTTTAAAAGGGGGATGCCTGTAGCAGCTCTTCAATCACCATTTTCAATTATATCACGATCAAATTTACAGACATGAGAAATCAGAATGTCTTCTGTGCAAGCTTAACAGACTGCCAATGGAGTCATGTAAACAAACCAGTTTTCTCAAGATTCTGATGACAATATTTGTGGCAATAACAATTTATTTAAAGAGACTTACACATAATTTAGTAGTTCTAGTTCTTAAGAGACAGTTTGATACAGAATGTTGTAGAGTAAATTACTTACTGTTCAAATGGTATGAGTATTCTTTCACATACCACAAATTTTGTCAAGGATTTCACTAATGTGGTCTGCTTTTCTGGAGTAAACTGCAATGTCAGACTTGTACATCCAGCCCGGTTGATTAGTTCCACAGCTTTAAAAACTGCAGTCTTGAAATACTTTTCACTGGAGGCATCAGCTATCTGAAATTAAGTTTTGTGTCAAATCAGATATAAGTTTTTGCCTTAAAATATTTATATTCTAGTATCTGCTGTAGTCTCAATACTTGCTCTAGTAAATTTGATGTGTTACATTGAAAAATAGAGATATTGATGTTTTTGCAAACACAGAGCTAAGGCACAGTGAACAGAGATGCTAGTGCATTAAGTGATGGTAGGCAGAATGATAAAACAGGATCAATATGTAAGTAAATATTCTTGCCTTGCCCAACTTCCCCAAGCTAGTAATTATGAACCTGTTTCCCATATTATACGCAAAAATGCTTGAAAACGAAGACGTATTTTTATCATTTGTGCTATCAAACCAACTTTAGTATCAATGATATGCATGGACAAATAATACCAATTCAGTTCTCACACACCATAATGTCAATGCTTTTGATAAGATCAGGAAAACATGCTAACATCCTATAAATGATACATAGAAGACAAAATGTTTAAAATGATGACAATTATAATATCTGCATCTTTATTTGAGAAAAGTGCCCTCTGAAATATGACATTTAATATCCAATCACACACAGGTTGTTCCCATAGATTATAACAAAATTTGCTGTGACTTGAAATCAAGTTTTACGTTTTACTTCCATAATCATTGTTCTTTATCAACAGTAGTTTTCTTTGAAACTTAATCACAAAAGAATGGTTTGGGTGCAATTACTGTTTTGAAGATATCAAAGAATTTATTTAAAGCTGTGTACCTGCTGTAATGATCAACATTTTCTACACAAAAATACAAATTTCCTACTGAAACATCTTGATATATGCAAAAAGAACTATTTGGTTCCTATTTGTAATGGATATGAAAAGTTAAATGAAGGTTGACATATAATGTAGCAGGACTTTGACAAAGGGAGGTAATATGGATCATTTCATTGGCACTTAGTCAATATCACATTTTCTATATTTGTGCATTTTTCAGAGTTACTCAGCATATTTAAAACTGCTAGCATTTGCCTTTCTTTCTTAAGAAATGCACATCTAGCAAATGTTTACATGATACCATGGGACTGAACAAGAAGATGCAAATGAAAAAATAGTTTGATGCATATGCAACTTCTTGGTAATTCTTTTTTTCATACGTTTTGGAGGTCTTTGTTGACTTTCAGAGCACATACCACACAGTACTGGTTATATCACACATTACTGGCTTTATCACACATTATTGAATATATCACACATTATTGACTATGTCACACATTACTGGCTTTATCACACATTATTGGATATATCACAAATTATTGACTATGTCACACATTACTGGCTTTATCACACATTATTGGACATATCACACATTATTGACTATGTCACACATTACTGGTTATATTGGACATTATTGACTATATCCCATATTACTAGCTACATCACATATTTCTTAATAAAGCTGATTCAGAGACACACAAGGATAAGCAACCAGAGGCCACAACTCTTAAATGCTGATGTGCAATGTTGGTTGCCAAACTAATTCAAAGTCTCATCAATATAAGTCTCCTTTCAAAATTTGGTTGAAATCCAACAAACCTTGTTAAAGTCATACAAAAAACACAAAATATCCAAAGGAAGCAGGCAATAAGAAGGCACATAACTCCTGAAAATGATTTTTGTAACTATGGAAATCAAACTCTTGTATGGTCTTGTCAATTTGATGTTGCATGCCAATTTGGGTGAAATCTAATAATCCTTGGGAATTTTAAAGTTCAGTCTCTAAAGTTATGATAGGCAATCAGGGGCCATAACTCATCTAAAGGTTGATAAGGAAGACTATTTTTTTCTACAAAGTCTCATATTCTGCATTTACAAAGAGACTAAAGCATTTCCTGAATATTGGTAAGTCATGAAAGTCACAAGGATAATTGCCAATGTTTTTATTATATGATTTATTCATTTGCTGTTGGTAAAATGTTGTCAGTAATGTTGTTGTAATTTATCAATACCCTGACAATTCTACAACAGATTATTATAGAAACTGTATACCAATTTCACTTGTTCACGTAGATCATCATCTAGAATCTCATCTGGAGTTGGCTGCATGGCTGCAAACCCCTCAGCTAGTGCACTGTAAAGTGTGGGACTGCTAAAGTTTGGACATGGACCTCTGTGTGCAATGAAGTAGGCAAGCATTTGCCCTGCTTTGTAGTATGTACCTTCAGTCAAACCTGGAATTTGTTTGTTGCACATTTAGTAATGATAAACAATTTTTGAAAGTACACAAGCATCATTGTTGTAAAAACAAAAAGGTGTTCATGCTAGAATCTTGTCTGTCATGAGTGGTCAAATTCAGGACATTTTGTGTCCAAGAAATCACTTGAATGCTTTTATATGGTTTATTCTGTAGCAAATCATCTGCATTTGCATCAGGTTAGAAGGTTAGAAGGGCTTGATACAAGGTTGTTTGCTGTGACTTTGGGTAATTGTTGGTTCAAGTTTTTTTCAGATGTTAAAAATTCAATAATTTTGACATGGAAAATGATGCTTAATTGGTGCTGGACCATATACAGAAAATCAAATATACAATTTGTCACAAAAATAATGCAAATAAGAAACTAAGGTACACAAAATGTGCATTGAAAAAGTTTGAGGCCAGAAAGTACAGAAAACAAATGCAAGTATAAAAATATGTAAATGTGTTTCACATGTTCATTGTGCATTATTTTCCATCCCATTATTTACTGGGTATACAGTACCATATGCTCACCTAGCTCACCTTATAGACAGGCAAGTTAAAAATGCAAAATTTGCAACTAAAAAGAAATGATATCATATGACCTCAGCCAGCAAAGCATCAGTTACTGACTTGTGCTGCCTACATACTTTAGACTGCCTCGGTGATTGTTAAGGACCAATGATACTGTTGCATTGAGTACAAAACAAATACATGTGCTATGTGACTCTACTTTTGCTAAGCAACCATTATTTTACTTTCTGAACAAAATATAGGATAAATCTAGGCACAAAATGAATAATTTTTAATGAAAAAATTAACATATCCACCACTGATCAAACACAAATAGATAGACTCTTCTTCTTCTTATATATGTCCTCAATACTATCCATGTATTGCAAAACAAGGCATAAAAGCATGCTGTATTGTGTTGACAATTTATATTTGATTTTCAAATATTCAAATTTGTCAGTTACAAAGAATTGAAAAAAAAGTTGGCAATGCCACCAAAATAAAAATTAAAAATATCAGACACATGAATTATTGGAACCCTAGAGTTTAAATACTTTATTTTATGATGTGTGGAATTTAGGTCTATGTATGTTATTGCAAGCATAACTGTTATGTGGATATTGATTTTTTATTATATCTTATTTATTACATCATTTGGCTGCTACTGAGTTATCATAGGTCTGATAAACTCTAGGATTTAAAATGACAGGAAAGCCCTAAAAATCACCAAAATGATTTTAAACAAGAAGCATTTATTTGTTTTGCTTTCTCTTACTGGGGTTGTGCTCTTCTTTAACTTCACCATTACATAAACAAATTATAATTTACATGTTTCTAAATATCTATAGCTAAATAGATAATCATCAATTATAGCAAATAGAAACAAAGTACATAATTGAATGGTGGTTGGTCACAACATATGATGTATATAAAATGAGACTTACACTTCTGATCATAGACAAGTATTTTTGCATTGTCAGGACCACTAAATATTGGTAGTTTCTTAATGGCTTTGATGGCAAGGTGCATGAATTCACGTTGTGGGCCACCAGCATCAATACCATCCTCACCAGAAAATCTTACATGAAGCTTACACCACATGTCAAAACTTTTTCGTCCAAATGCACGAAACCCACCATCCAGAACATTGTCTCTGTGAACATTTACAATGTTCTTACGACTTGTTACAACTCTGGATTCGAGTTTAGTTAGGATCTCTGTCAGGGTTTCCCTACATTATAAAAGTACTGAAATAATTGCAGAAATAATAAAGCAAACAACAATTTAGTATACTGTAATAGGCAATTATTGAAATTCATATAACTGCAGTGAGATGGAAAGTGCTTTCAGATTTTAAAAATACCCACTGAAATACTTTTGCAATGTAGTGACAAATAAATCAGTGCATTTTTATTATGCATAATAAAAGTGCACAACAGTGTGCCATAAGAAGCACATTTCTATCTTACCCGAGTAATCTTTCCCCCAGGCATTTTAGGATTAGGCAGCATGCTCTTGTTTGATTTCACCTGGATGTTGCTTCCTGCTTTAGGCCATTTTTTACATTATGCCAGGCCGTTTCGAAATTATCTGTCCTTTTTCACTATCAAAATGTTCTTTTCATTTCTCAAAAATAAAAACATTCACTTGTATGTTTGATTCAACATTTGTATGATCATAAGAACCAATAAAGCTGTGCTGAATAGTTACTCTACTCATTGTGTGGCAGACCAGTGCTGATTAACATTATTTACCAGTAACACTAGAGAACATTCTGACATGCGGTTGACTAGATATGATTTAAAAGATTAAAAGCTTTTCAGATGTAAATTGTCCTTGCAACCAAAAAAACTACATATTAAGCATAGGATTTCTTACTTTTAGTAAGTATCTATTCCTACCTTTACAGATTTCCTCAGTTTACAACAAAAACAACAGTAAAAATGATACAATATTATCATTATTAATAATAAAAAGAACTAGAACTCATGATAAAATAACTTGGCCATGTGCCCTTTCTGAAAGATAAATACCATTCCTTTATTAGATCCTGGAGGTAATACTTTTGAGGCACACATTTTGTTTCTTGCTAAAAGTGTGCAACAAAGTGCAAATGTTTGCCACAAAGATGCCAGAAATTATTGCCATCCCTTTTTTTACAATATCTATGCTACAATGACTACACAGAGAAGAATTAAATTTTTATGTAATACAAATGCAGAACCTATTCATTCATTCTTTTTTAACACAATAAATTGATTTTTGAATTGTGGTGATGGAAACAAACTCTGCATGGACACAAACATGGAGTATTTAAAAAAAATTGCGGTAGAAAATGTAAACATTATGGAAATGAAAGCAAATATTTTCTTTGTTTAAATACTGGAGGAAGATGGTAGTAGGTGTGCTTAAATCCTGCAATTGCTAATTACTATAATACCAGAGTTCTTGTCTTTTGTTTACAATTATAGACAAAAATGAATGTTTCTTTGAGCAACATATACAATAAAATGAGTGGATGACAGAAAGTATCATATGATAGGGCATATAAATTTCTCTTACATCTGCTGGGCAGGAGTTAATTCTTCAACAAGTTGTTCAGTTATACATGAAAGAGGCTGCGCTTCAGATATCAAACATGGCTGGTTGTCAGACCTGAAAATATATATTGTTTTGTAAAAATCAAATATGCTAAAACCAATTTCAATTTTTTTCACATCAATGACCCTGACCTTTCACCTTCAGGTACCAACATTAATTCTCTTCAGAAGCAACATTTTTATAAGACATGGTTAAAGTCCGTAAATGAGAACAAAATTGTGGAAGCCATTTATTGCTACAATCAGCAAATCTGTAATGTCTGGTGATGATATGCAAAATTAAAATACACATTATTATTAGTAAACAATATTTTTAATGTTCATTTAAGATAAAGATGATGACTTCTGACATAAGGGTTCATCAGATTAATTTGCTTATTTGTATTGCATGGAATATACTGAAAACTTGGGTTACTGTTCATTAGAAAATAGAAAAATAAAAGAGTAATAGAATACATTAGAAAAATAATATAAAAATAATAGAAAATAATAGAAAAATAATAGAAAATAATAGAAAATAATAGAAAAATAATAGAAAAACATATATTGACCATATCATGATACATTCTGCTTAAAAGCAGGCATTTGTAAGAAAAAGAAAAAACAAACTTGGCATTACAATTAATTTGACTCTTGATGTTTCTAAAGAAGAGAAGCTCACTAAGATACCTTGCATCATTCTTATACAAATCAAATAAAAATACTCTACAATAACATCCACATTCTTAAAAAGTTAAAGGACTTCTTATATGAAAAAAACTGTAAAGCTGAATGACATAAATTCTGCACAAAAAATGCACTTGTCAGAATTTAAGGTTTAAAAATCCTTAAATTGTAATTTCTGCCTCACCAATTGGTGGAATTTTTTTCCTGCAAGAGACCAAGAATTCTGACTACTGCTGAATATGATTTTTTGACTTAGCATTGTCCAATTGTACCACACACATGCCAACACAACAACATACATTAAATTGTATATATTTTGACTGCTATAGACCACAAATATTTCACTGCTAGATATCATGAATATTTGACTGCTAGTGACCATTCATTTTTGATTACCAGAGTCCATGAATTTTTCCCTGTTTGACAGCATGAATGGCATAAGAAATCTTGTAAATCCACAAATCCAAATACCACTTATTTATTCTCAAAATAATAAACTTAATATTAAAAACATGAAATAATTTAAGAATACCTGCATATAAAAAAATGTGCAAAATGGAAGAACAGGCACATCAAAATCTTTATATTCTTCCCTATTTCTAAAATTTAAAATGAAATATTTGTTTTCTATTTTACAAAATCTGTATTTGTGATCAGTCTGCAGCCAATTGTGTAATTTTCTTTTCCTGAAAGTTAAAATTCATCATTAGATGTATATTTATATAATGTAAATATTTTATCTTAAAGTTTCAAAGGTCAGTATACATGTATCTTGGACACAACGTCCTCAATAGTTAAACCAGATTGTTGTGTGCTAAACCCATTGCTAATATGATGTTCACAATGAGTTGCCATTGAAAGATTTTCAAAATAGCAAAGGTCGTGGCAATACTGCATGTCTCAGTAGTGCCATATTCCTTTAGAACCAGTTATACCTTTGGAGGAATGTGTGAGCAAAGTTTCAAGTCAATCATCCAAGTAGTTTAGGACAAGAAACAATAAGATACTTTTGCTAGCAGACAGCTGGATGAACAATGGACAACATGTCATCCAATATATTACCAAGAGAGCTCAAAAATTGTAACAACATTGATTTGTCATTATGTGCATTTCTGTCTGATGGCCACAAGATGTACAAAGTTTCATGGTCATTCACATAAAACTGTGAGACAAGCTGCACTGACAATATTATGTCATCAATCCAGCTTGAAGTTAAAATGAGCAATAACAAACAATTATCTAAGAAGCACATTGATTTATTGATATGTATGTCTTCAGATGACCATCATATGTACAAATTTCACTGTGGTATATCAAAAACTACAGGAGGAGATACTGTCAGTCATTACATTCAACTACATGCATTGAACTGAAAGAGAAGAATGGCAATGGCTCTAACAACAAAGTCAATGAAGGGACTGACACTACTGCCCAAAAAGATTTTCCAGGAATCCAAGACAACAATAACCACATTTTCATGATGACTACCACAGTATCCATTACAGGAACAATAACATCTTCCTTTACAACCAACATGATGCAATAGGAAGTCATTTTGGTGAAATTGTTGTATAGATATAACCATCTATTCAGAAGGGGTAGCAATTATAAGATTTTCCTAATGGACACAAAGATGGCCATTTTGGATATCGGATTGGTACCCATTTTATTCAGAATCTGTTAAATATCCTGAGAAGTCTTCTGGTGAAAACATCATGTCAATATGACATTTTGTTCAGGAGCAGTAACAATGAAAACATCTTCAAGATGGCTGACATGGTGGAGAGTGTAAACTGGATGAATGTCATCAAACATTACTCACACTTTTATCCCAAGGTCAACCATCTCATATTACAAGTTATCACTACTGCTCCAGTGACAATAACTTGTGCTATGGTCAAAATAAATTATATGTGTGTTTCAGGTTACCCGACCACCCCTCCTAGTGTTTAGCTTCCACCCTGAACGTTTTCTTAACAAAAACAAAAACATTCACCGTGTCGTCAACCCTGTCTGCAATGGTGTACCGATTTAGACCATACCAAAGTAGCAATCAGAAAGCTCAGTTTTTTTGGTTCATTTATCTGTACAATGGACATGCACAGCAGTGAACAATAAACATCATGGCATGTGCAAGAAGCATCCCTTCCACTCTACTCGCTGTAAACATTAATAACTGCCATCACTAAAATGAAGAAAATTATTTATTGTCCGTGAATTATGACTGGACATTCATGGACCCGTTTCAGTCATAACAAACAGTTATCAGCCTGAAAGAAGACTGGACGCTTTATTCAGTTTAGGTGACAGCTGCATACAAGGGTGTTTCTTAATTCTTAGGTATAATATTTTCGCATCTTTATTTCCTTAATCATTGTGCAAAAGAGCTGACTCATCATTAAGGTACCCATACTCGTTCATTTCAAAATATGAATCTGCACTCAGATCCAGGATATTCACTGCATAACATGTGGACTACCTATATTTACATTATCGATGATATGTTCACCTATGAGAGCCAATACAAGACATAAAATTCAGGGGATGTCATAGTTTTTCATTTAACTCTGCTTCAAATAAATTCAAAGATTCCTGTACCTGTGCAATAATGTGCAAACAATATTTTCAAACTTGGCTATTTTATAAAGTTCAGCTTCAAAAAGTGGTATGTACTCCACTCCAGTCATTATTCAGAAGTCAACAGCACTGTATGTATTAATTATAACATGTATAGAAGAGAATGTATTGCCTCATTTAGGCAGCTCTCTTCTTATTCCATGGTATATATAGATTTGTTTTTATATGTTAAATGTGTACATTAAAACAAATAGCCAGCAAATTAAAACATATAAAAAAGATAATGGTGTTGTTTGTGAGTTGTCACCATAAACTCCAAATGTCCAAATCCATTTGAGCCTGTTTGTGAGAAAATTGCCATTTGTTTGCACAAGGTTCTTGGTTCTAAACTTGAAAATGGACTGAAGAGCACCTGGGGTCTTCTTCCATCAATAAACATGCTACCAAGGGTACATAAATACAGAAAGATGCTTCTTAAGGCAGAACATTTACTTGTGGTGAACATAAATTTTAATACACATACCTGTATTCATGCATAAAAACAAAAAGTCTACTGACCTACTGTACTTTTTTGGTTATGTAACCTGAACCACACATATAATTTTTTTGGGCTTAATGAATGGATGACATACAGATGATGGACAGTAGGAAATCTCATAAGGTTCCTGACTTACGAAACAAAATCTCAGGATGGAAAGAAGCATGTTTTCAGGAACTGCTGCAAAAGGAGCAACACTGCCCATTTGAATACCTTAATCTCTTAATTGACAAACTTTTTTCTCTGGCAATTTGAAAAAAAAATGCCAGCATCTATTACAATCAACAGCTACAGTAACTGCTCCATGATTCCCAGTACATTTAGGTATCACAGCAGGTTTTGTTGTTGCTACTGTTGTGGGCTTAATGCCATTATTCAACAGTGGAATTGATGGAAAAGAACTTGAGAGTAACCTGTTAAAAACCACCAACTCATGGAAAGCTGATTGTAAGCTTTCTCACATACCCACATAGACCAAGCCTGAGACTTAAAACCACTCAAGAGGGTTTGTAGGACACAACTAGGACTGCCAAACCTGCTGGCTAGGCAAGAAAATGATATCAACTTCTCTGTTCCCATGTACTGATATCATATACAGTGAATGTATAAAGAACCTTTAGTCAATTATGTATCTGTGAGGATATCTTCACAATCACATTACTATAAAACCCTTCAACACTGTTAACATGTTCAGGTATGTCTTCTCAAAGAAACAATTTACTAAAACAATTCAGTGCACACTTTATATTAACACTAGGATTTTGAAAAAAAAAAAGGGAAATTATATGTAGATACTATCAAGATAATGGCTCTGTGTCAATGACAGTGCCCAGGAAATGGTGTACACTCTCTTTCATGCAGTCTGAACATTTGCAGCCAATGTTTTTATCTTTTGTTTCTTTTTAATGAGATGCATACCTAGACAAGAGAAACTGGTGGTTTGAACTACTACTGTTACATGTGCCACTCCCTACATCAGTAAGGGGCATGGCCCCTGTGACTGATGACTCAGCCTGATTGCTAGATGATGCGGGGATACTTGATGAGACCTTGGCTGTCTCTGATTGGCTGGGGATCATCTTGGTCGGTTGGCTGTGAAAGACAAAAAAAATCTGAATTCTGTCTGTATTTATTGGGCATATTAGTGACATAAAATATTTGCATGTTGCAAACACTGTGATATAATAAGTTACTGACTGCAGTCATTGTGTTATAAGTTTTAGGATGAATTACACAGTTGATTATGTCATGTGAAAGTTGGCGAAAAGAACAAAGTTGAATAAGGGCTGACAAATTGGTATTGATAAAATAAAATATTTATAAGAGTGTATTTTGTAATGGTAATGCCATAATCACTATATGTTCACTGCAACATATGTATGCATGGAACAATGAAACACTGAAATGAACAGTTAATTTTATTCTGAAATGGTTTGTTTTTATCCATATCCTAAACTTATACTAGAACATGGATAACAAAAAATTGTTTGCAAGTTCTCAAATAATTATTTTCTCGGTAAAGGTATTAATTGTATATTTATGAATTTTGAAAATTCTACTTTTAATGCAACAATTTTTTGGATATATTTACATTTTCCTTAATGTGGTTTACATTAGACCACTCTGGAGGCCCTGTGGTAAGAACATCTGCCTCGGATACGGGAGATCATAGGTTTGAACCCAAGCCAGATAATAATAAAGACTTATTTTTAAAAATGGTACTAACAGCTGCCTTGCTAGGCACTCA
>QKMX01214979.1:0-10146 GCA_003401595.1 Venustaconcha ellipsiformis
GCTATACATGGCAGCCAGTATATTTGGTGGAGGAAGAATCAAGGAAAATGCAAGGAATACCCACCTACTCATACGAAGCTACTGGCAAGCATTCTCACATACCCATATTGACTGAGCTTGAGATCTGAACCCATGAGGACAGATGTGAAATGATAGTGATCTGTAGGCGAGCACCTTTGAACATTTGGCCACCTGGGGCCCCTGTTTTGCATAAAAAATATGTTCAGTTTAAAACGTTTGAGAAAAGTTTGTATGGTTCCCTGCCCAACTCCTCTGAATCTAATACAAACCTGGATCTGAATCAAACAATGTTATGTAATATCCTGATTTTACCACAATTTTATTTTTTCAATATTTGCTTTTAATTCCAATAATCTGTATTTTAAGCTTCATTTCCATAAAAATGAAAATCAAATCATAAGGGGTGATAGTTTGGCTGTTAATGTGATAGATCATCTGCAGGGATATCATTAACAAGTGGCCTTGGACATCAAAGTCTTTTGCTGTACCAATGAGACTCAAGAAGCAAAGAAATTCTTGGGTTTGTATTTTATACTTTGACTGAGTGCTAGACACCATGGAATGATTTTTAAGACATGCTGCTGAGGATGGGAGCTTTGACCAGGTGGGAAAAACACTTGTTTTGTCATTGCTGTTAGAGAATCCACAGCAAAATATGAGCAAAACAAGGTGATTTAATGTTTTTACACAAAAGGTTGCTCTTATGGTTCTCTTGCAGAATGAAGTTTGATGTCATGCACATAAAGGTGATACTGATATGAGACACGAGTCTGTCCATTATTAATTGTGAAGACCCAGGGAATGAGATTTAGACAGAAAGGGAGTGCTCTGAGATATATACAATGTCCAAGAATGTGAACCTCGGGAATTTCATGTAAACAGGAATATGATAGTAAATATCTTTGAGTTCTAAGCTGGCTGTGAAATCTTTCTTCTAAATGGTGTTAAGGAATGGTCTGTTTCCATTTTGAAGCATGCTGCCCAGAGTATAAGCTGAGAGCTTAGAACTGACCAGGCAATGCTAGCTATTGGTTTTTGAACTTGGAAAAGTCTGGATCACAATCACCTGTCCTTTTCATGGGAAAGACTTAAACAAAACACTGGCATTGTGTGGATATCTTTGGATTAGTGGAATGGCAATTAACATGACCTAGAGGCAGTCTCAACCAATCATAATGCAAGTGTTCCATTTTTCCCCAACTGGGATGTCAGGAAAGTCCAGCACTGAACATTGAATATCCATGACTGAACCAGCTGGACCACCATACCATGTTTGTATTAGCCTGGCAAATGCTTTTCCGGCTGTGGCAGTAAAGCAATGAGGAGACTGTAACTGTGTGAGAAACCAATGAATGCACAATCATTATCTGAATGAGAGATCTTCCTGCATGCAGAGATTCAGATATCTGAAAATTTGTAACAGAGGCAGCAATGGTGGCAATATCTGTGGCATCCACTTCACTGTGTGTGCATTTCTAGTCTCTCTCATTCACCTGTGTCACATACTTGGCTGAAACAGTCACCGATCTTTTCTTGGACCAGTGTAAACATGCATCATATGAATGGTTTGAACTGCACCAAATACAATATGGGGTGATTATCCACAGCTAGTTTGAAGCAAACACAAGTCCATCATATTTTATACCTATCATTAGAGAAAAGAAGACAATGGTATATACAGGAAAAACTAGTCCAGTGTCATGCTCAACTTACTGTGTAGTGGACATAAAGAACTAATATTCATCTATATGGAAACAGTGAGACTTGCATAGCAAAACTAATGGAGATTACTTCCATGAGATGAGAAAACTCCAAGGAATCACACAACTTATGAAAAGACATAAAAAAGATAAATAATTGTGAACCTTTCAATACAAACATGGACAGAATGAGTAAATGGTGACAAATGGGGTTTGGTGCCAGTCCCTCTGGGGGAAGACTACTCTGACTCCAGCTTTGGCAATCAACAACTTTATAGCCATTTTGTTACAAAAACCACAACATGATGAAATTAATTTTTTGCTTGGAAGGATTAAATTTGTGAGGAAATGGATGTACTCACACCATATTATAACATAAGGACACAACAGAAGCTCACATGACCCTCAGTCAGGTGAACTAAAATCTTTCATTATTTTACATCAGTAAAATTGAAAGCAGCCATTGTTTAATTCTTCAGTAGTCCTTTGAAATTTATGGCAGTTAAGTTCTAAACTGTGAAGGAACATCTGATAAAAATAAAACATGGCAGTGGTTGATGAACATTTGGCATCTGCGGCAAAATATAAATTGAAAAAGCTTTCATGATTTTTCAATAAAAAGGATTAAGTGGTACTAAGGCACTGACATTAATTTATTAAATATTTACCCATTCTGGTGTCCAATTCTGGACATGTTCTTGATGTTGTTGTTGCAATTGTCTGGAACTTGTCTTCCCTTTCCTTTTCTGATGAAGAGCTGTATATGGCTGGCACATCTGTGATGGTGGAGCTGATCTGATGAGCTGTTGATGGGAGTGGGTGTCTGCTCTTAACTGCTAACCCTACTGCTGGGGTGGATGATAAGGTGGGCATCACATAAGGACTTGATATGTCTCGAACTGGCCGTTCCTCTTGATCATTTTGCTGAATGGTGGCCCTGGAGACAGGATGGTTCAATTGAGACATTGAAGCAGAAAAAATGTCTTTTACAGTGGCCCTTGTAAGCAATCCACGAGAACTGTCTCTAACTGGAGACATTTCTGTATAGCTAGATGCTGGAATATCATCTGGACATTCTGTTTTTATAGAAGTATCATTATTCAGACCTACATCATAATCACTATCCACTTTTTCCTGTTTGATTACAACAGATGACAATGTCTGCTCTGTTGAACCTTTACCTGCCTCTGTAATCCTTGCTGCTAGATCTTGATCTGGGCTTGTAACCCTCATGGGTCTGTTTCTTTCAGGGAATGTGGACCTCAGGGGACTGAATGGCTTCCTGGAGTGGCCTGAATCGGGTGATGTGAGGGCAGATTGTTTGGATTTTGAGACATCAGTTGCAAGATCCTGCAGTGTCATTGCAGGGCTTGTTTCCATGTCCATTTTTGAAGGAGAAGGTGAAATTTCATCTCTTGGCTCAACTTTAGAGGGGAATGGCGAAGATTGATTAGGCATACCTCTCTGAAGATCCAATGTGCTGCATACATCTGCATGATGTTTGGGGGCCATGTTAGGTTCCTTTGTAGGAGAAGCTGCTAACTGCTCCATTACTGCAGCAGGCTTTAAATCTCCAGAGAGACTTGTACCTATGGAAAGGAAACCAAAGTTCAAAATACTCTCAAGTTCCTGAAGGTTTGGTTTTGCATCAGCTTCTATTAATTGAGCAATTTGGAGCTGAACATCTGGGGAAAGGTTTTCCAAGCATAAGTCCTCTGTCTGAATCTCCTGTTTGTCATATATTCCTGATAGTTGTAGATTAAACCTGGGTAGAGACAGTTTGTTTCTTGTGCTAGCATATGTCCTCAGCAACTGGGCCAGCTGCAGGCGCTCTTTGTGAGACCTTGGAGTGTTTACAAGTTTACACAAGTGCTCCTTGTCCAGTATCTTTGTTTTAGCCAATGTGTTCGGGACAAGGGCAGGAGATATAGGACTGGTAGGCCAATTTGATGGTGTGTTGGCACTTCTTGCCACAGGACTACTACTGCCTTCCCTAACACTGTTTTCAATGTTCTGGCGAATTCTGTCTATGTTTTCCTTCTGTTTGGAACCTGAACTGACTAGGGAGTCAAGGTCACTTCTAGAATTCAGCAATCCAGATAAACTGCCAGTACTTGACAACTGCTTTGTATCACCTTGTCCTGTCAGGCTGCAGTCTGAGTCGGCAAGTCTTGAGGGCAAGCTTCTAGAAAAGTGACTACTGGTACTGTTCTCCAAGCTCTCTGAATTAAGATGACCTTTTATGTTCTCCATATTTTTACTTGAGAGAGCTTCGAGTTGACTATTGAGTTCCTGGTGCTTTTCCAATTTCCTTTGTTTTTCCTTGAGATCCCTTTCCTTTTTTGCTGTTTCCCTTTTATCTCGGAGATCTTTGCATAATCTTTCTGCTCGTTCTAATACAGTTTCAGCATTCTCTTCCATATTCTGCCCTGGTGATTTTTTGGAACCATCTTTAGATTTTTCTGCTGCACTTTTTTTGCTGCCCTGACTCTTTCCAACAATTGTGTCTTTTCTTTTCCCTTTCACAGGTTTTGGTGAGCTGACAAAACCACTATCACCTATTCCTGAGGAGTTTAAGCTTGACATTGTGGAGGACTGAAGAGAACTTATTCTGCTAGACTGTAAACTTTCATTAAAAGATAGAGGGCTTTTATGTTCATCAATGCTTGATCTTCTTGATTTACTTTCTCTTTTCTGTCTACTGTTTTTAACAATATCACCACTACTGTTTCTTAAAGACAGTGAGATGTCTTTGACAGGAGATTCATGCCTCTCTCTGATGAGTGAGGTTGCATGATGTTCACTTGTGACAACAGACAATGGTCGTGAAGATGGCCGGAAATCCATTTTCTCATTTCCGTTTCCTTTGCGTGATTTGTTTCCAGCTATTACTTCATCATCATGTCTTCGTCTCTTGGGGGCATGATCCTCAATAGGACCATCATGTGGAAAATTAGTGGTTGCCTGTTGAATAACACTTTCAGGGTCTTTCCTGTCTGCCAACCTAGCCTCCCTTATATTGACTCTTCCTTCACCCAGAAACTCCTCCCCACTTTCCCTGCCCACTCCATGTAAATGGCTGCTCATAGGTCTACCATGATTTGATTGATCCTGTCTCCTAAAATGACTGTCCCTACTGGATGAGGTGTCTCTCTCAGAATATTCACCAAAGCGTTGATGAAACCTTTCTTTTTCCCTTAAGTGGTCACTATCATCCTTCTGAAAATCAGTGTAAAATTCTTGCGCAATGTTATCTTCATACCAGTGAGGATGATTTGCACTAATATTTTCACTCTGACTATGAAACTGATTCCTTGGATCAAAATGCTCATAATCAATTAAATTAACATTATGCCAGTTGATGTTATCAAAGTCTGGTTGCACACCCCTGGGAAACTGTCCACTGAAATAGCCATCATCCAAACTCTGCCCCTGATTGTCATGATAGTCAAAGTCATTACGGAAATCTTCATATCGTTTTCCTCTTGGAACTTCGATGCCATTACCCTTACTTTTAATTTCTGGTTGTGAGAAAGATCTCTGGTGCTTTATATGATTTAATCTACCCCTGCTGGAACTGGAGTTGTGAGATCCATTTAGATGATTCTTGGAAGAGGGCTCAGGAATTTGAAACTGTGGCCTTACTGGGCTGAAGTCCATTGGAGAGTCTTCCAAATTACCCCTGTTCCTATCATCTTTGTCTCTGAAATACAAGGAGATGAGTTATTTTTGTGTGTGCCTGTATTCTGTTGAAATATAAATGCATGTTCAAACTGTAAATACAAAGAATAATTACACCAGATCCATTAAAGATAAACATAATTTGTACCACTATTATCTATATCTATTCCAGTAATTAGTTTGAATATTTTCAGTGAAAGGAAATTTTTACACTTTAGGTGCTAATTTTTAACACTATTTGATGTGGACTTAAGAATGTAAAGCAAAATGCATTGGGATATTATTGTTAGAGAAACATTCTCCATCTATCAAGGAACAAGGTATTTACTCATGGCTGTTCCAGTAAAATGTATGTGTGATCTAGGGAAGGTACTTTCAATACGGCATATTCAAACATAGATGAAATTTGGAATTTTGTATAATTTTCATATGAACTCTTGGATAATTCACATTTGATGATACAAAAGAAATTTAATGTTATACAGTAAAAACCGTTATAAGCAACCTCTGCTACAAGCGACCACCTGTCATTTTTGACCACAATCGTAATGAACAGATCGATTTTATTATATAAACACTCTGTTGAGAGCGACCACCTGCTGAATGCAACCAACATGTGTGAWGTCTTGGCAAAATATGCATTTCAACACTGCTATGAACAACCACGTCACCAGAATGAGGATAAACTCCACCGACCTTTTTTTAATCCTTGTAACAATGACTGCATATACCATTCTAAGAAAACAACAAATTAAAAATAAAATAAGGCTGGATACTGATATCCAAAATTTTGTATGTATGCTTAAAGTGTTTTATAGTTTCTGTTGTAAACTAGACTAAAGTAGATGTAGATTAATCCCTAGTCTGGTTCCCTGCTTCATATGCTCCCTGCACCATTCTCCGCTATTTGTATAGGGGAGAGCAATGCAGGGTGCATATGAAGCAGGGAAACCAGACTAATTATTCCCAAACTTAGCCTGCTTCCCAGCCTTATGGTAGAGTAGGACCGAGAATTTCTATGAACGACCATATCAAGA
Source organism: Venustaconcha ellipsiformis (assembly GCA_003401595.1). NCBI lineage: Eukaryota > Metazoa > Mollusca > Bivalvia > Unionida > Unionidae > Venustaconcha > Venustaconcha ellipsiformis. The sequence continues at coordinate 6,440 of QKMX01214979.1, forward strand.
GAACATAGACACCATTGACCTACATATAATCAATTGTTACGACTGCTTGATTAGTATGATTATTCTAATCAAAAGCAAACATAAAAAGATCAATTTAAAAAAAGGAATGTAGCTACCAGTGATAAATGCTACAATCCGTAAACCAGGCTAATGTACATGTCATGAACTGCTATTGTAGTGCTGAAATTGATAATGATCACATATATAATCTTTAGAATTAATCCATATTATGTGGTTGTGAATAATATCATTTTCTATTAAACCAGCAAGTGAGAATTGTTTGCGGGATTCGATGGATAGTGTTCAAGACTTGTAATGTTTGTTGTTTTTTTCCCCATAATGTTAAGTGATAACATCCCAATCAAAGCTGTCTATTCAAGTTGGTGTGACCGGGTTAATACTCTGTTTATAGAGTTAATCCCTGTATGTCTTCTTAGACTGAAACCGTTCACTTTTGTCTCTGAATAAATGGTTCTGTTTCTTTGATGAGATAACTGTTTATTTTTATTTTAGTAATTGCTAGATCTGTAATGCACATGTATAGATTTTTCACATTTTCCAAAAGCCCAGTCAAAACTGTCTTTATGCTTGATAATACAACTGAGCACTAATAATGTTAATGCCTAGAACCTTAATAACAATTGATGAACCTCCAGCTAAAAAGAGACAAATTTTAAGGCTGGAGAAAATAATTATTGTAACTGAAAGAAGCGGAAAAGAGTAGACCACTTGCAAAGAAGCAGTTTAAACGTCAGTAAAACAATTTAGGTTGACATAAAGGAAACAAGTAAATCAGAAATGATTTCATATGCTAATATATGTGATCTTTAAATGTAAATATGATTTCATGTTTACTGATAAATATATATCTTTACTGCTATATAATTTTGTTTTTCATTGAATACATGCAATATTTTAGCAAGAACTATTGATATATAACAATGTATGTACAGTGATTATGGTTATTTTTCTTTAAATTGTTCTGAAACTGGACCTTGAAAATTGGTCGTTTTGTACAAACCTGCTATGAGAGACATCAGTCTTGAGAGACCGTTAGTTGGCAAAAGGGGCAGTTTGTCATAACAGGTTTTGCTCTGTTACAAAAATGGTTTCTTTTTAACAATAACAACAAATACTTTTGCAAATGGGAAATCAAAACAGGAGAAAACTTGGTTCTCACAGAAATACTGTGGCGGTAGATTGACATTGTTCACATTTGAATACAAGAGGGAATATTGCATTTATAATGATTACACTGAAACTGAAATAAAATATACGACTAAAGACAAATTTCATTTGACAAAACTTATTTCACTGCCATTCATTTCTTTCAGTGTTGCCACTGTTAGGCATTAGAAAATATTTCCTGACAGAAAATTTGATCAAAGTCTGTTACTCACTGTGTACTGAGAATTTTCTTGGTTAAAAAAAAATTCAAACAAAAATTGGACTCCCTTCCTAAGTTGAGAATTTCATGATGCTGATTCAGATTGAGATGCCAGACAGTAGCTGTTGTTTTTGGTGATAAAACAAGCAATATATCAGGGTTCTGTTTATTAATTTTGCTCATGACTTTCTTAACATTCAACAAATAATGTTAAATTCTTCTGTCATTTTTTGGACAAAAAGTCAGATTCACACATGCCACCACGTACATTGGTTATTAAGCTGTTATGGGAAAATCTTTAAAGTGTTACTTCCCATATATTTTATTTTTTGAATTAATACCTTATGTAGACAGAATAGGTAATTTTTTCATCTTTCCCAGTGGGCTGGATTAGGGTGATAACAGAAGTTAATTCCCAATGTGACTGGGTAATGTATTTGACTGAAAAAGTGTTTTTCACAAAATTAGATGCATCTTTCAAAAGTTTGTTTGATCAGTTTTAATGGCATTGTTACATATTACTGGTTATTTCAAGCATAGGAAAAGGGCTGGCATGGTCAGAAATTAAACCAACAAAACTTGGATTTTAAGTCTGATGCTCTACTGCCTTTGGAAAGTCTCACAAAGCATATAACTGTTGGATAAATTGATCTATAGAATTTTTGATGAAATCAGTGGGCCAATCACGGTCCTAATCATACAATGTCCTTTGGAAAACCAGCAAAAAGTCAATGGTTTCTTTTTGAAAGAACAAGTAAAACCTAAACAAAACAATTAAACATCCTTTAAACAAATTGCTATGAATTACTTTTTAAAATATTTTTAATAATTTGAATACAATTTGGCAACAAATTCAAAAACAAGGACTGAAAATTATTTGCAGGCTTTAATTACTGTGAAAAAGACAAACAATTATAAGCATTGTTTGGAGAATAAATGAATGATGCTGGTCAGAACCACCAGCAATTAAATGTAATTATGGGAATGAAAGCAACGACCATAAACTGCAAATTTAAAATAAGAAATATGTATAGATCTTAGCAAATAATGCTTGAAGTTTGACAGCAATGAATTAAATTGGTCACAAAAAAATGAGATATATACCTTAAAAAATCTAGATCTGTAGACTTGGGATTTGGGCCATCGTCTATGGCTCTCCGACTTTTCTCCACAGATTGTTTGTGTTTGTCCTCGTTAAGATGCTTTCCATACTCAATAATGTTTGAGCAGCTTGTAAGACATAAGGAGCAATGATGTGTAACACCCCTGTAACACAACAAGTCATGGTAATTACTTTCTTAAAAACCAGACCCAGTTAACTGTTTTTATTACAAAATCTTTTTCTGTTCACTAAAATGCAAAAGTTAGCATAACACATGCTAGTTTATTTTCTTTTCAATACCATAGTTTTCCTACTTTCCTATTCTAAAACACACAAAAAAATCAAATCAGATACATACCTTTGGTAGGGGGTCTCAAGGGAGATTATTTGTATTTAACTGATTGCTAACTGAGTTACCCTCTTTAAATAAAGACATTACCTTCATTATTATTAGATAATACCATAAGTTTTCATTTTAGAAGATATCTGAAGAATAAAATACCTAACTTGTTCATCTATAGATTTGATTAAACAATTTAGTTGAATCTTCCCATGTAAAACCTTTTGTTATCAAAAGTCACATCTATATTTGAATACTGTATGAATCACTTCTACTGATGATAGTGTTGCCTTTGCCTGATTTTGAATGATTTGTTGGTGTTTATTGCTGATAAATGAATGCTTGAGTTTATACAGAAAGTTTGATAAAATATGCACTTAGTTTCTATCCAATTTCAATAAGTATTCAAATTATTGTCAGGGAAAATTATTGGACTTGCTTTGCAATCAAAGTTATGCAAATTAAGCAATCTGTGGTAACACAAAAAAACTGCTGTCGTAAAGGAGGATGGTACACTTAAATAAAACTGTCTATGGAAGAATCTCCACAAAATATTTATCATCTCAGAATTTATCGTGAAGGTGAAAACAAGGAGGAAAGATCAAGAAGGATGCGGGACATTTGTGAGTAACACTCACTGAAGCAGGAAGGACTGACAAGGCCAAGTAGACACATGATAGGAAAACTTTGGAGCTGCAAGGATTGAAAAAGATAGGAGACAGCAGGAGTAAAGCTAGATCTGAATTTTTGGGAGAACTTACTCTTCGTTTTGGACTGAGTAGGGAGAAGCTAGAGATGAACAGGAAGAATTGGGAGCTATTTTGTTATGTATAGTTAATTTAACTGTTTGTTTGTACATTTAAAATTTTCTTTTAATT
>QKMX01214994.1:198-11880 GCA_003401595.1 Venustaconcha ellipsiformis
ATCCAATTTATAAGCAAGTACTGACATTAGTCAAGCAATCCAAAATCACCAAAAAAATGTATAGGATGGTATACATTTTCTTTTGCTGCTCAGACTTAGCGATATTGCCAATTAGAGTCACTGCACACAAAAATAACTCTAACTGTACATAAATTATTACCTGAACAATTATTTAAAGGCTCCTCAAATCTGCACAGGCTGAAGATCATTGACTATCAAATTCATCTGTTCTATATATCGATTTCACCTGACATTTTTCAATTTCCATCAATATTTACTCATCACCTCTAGACAACGATAACCAAATGGCAAACACCCACCCCAAACAAAGCTGGGAGGGGAGGAGTAAAACAAACCACGCCACACAACCTATCTTTTCTAGATCCACATTATTATGGATATAATCAGATGAAATTATTGGTGGTCATAAACAAATATATGATGACATTTCTGGCATTTTCATTGCCTTGGTTCAACAGTTTCTTAGCCAATTTAGTTATTTGCCCATTTTTTACAGAAGCTAACATTAAAAATTCACTGCAGTAAAAACTTCTATCATCCTTTTGGTTAATTTTTCAGATTGTGAGGGGGAATTTATAGGAGTAAACAAAGGTTGAGCCTGTGAATTTTGCACACAATCTGATTTGGTCAATTTTTTGTGGACATGATTTTTGTACAAGATTTGTGTAAATTCTGCATTGGTATATCCTACTGTAGAGTAGTCCAATTTATATCTTTCTGACTTGAATAAAATTACAAAATGGAAAGATCAGATACTCTACTGTAGAGTAGTCCAATTTATATCTTTCTGACTTAAATAAAATTACAAAGATCAGATACCTATTCTTTATGACCCAAACATCATTTCAAAGGGAAAAAATACAAAATTCAGTGACCAAGAGCATGTTCCTTTAGAATTCTAGATATAGTCTTGTTTTCTGTACACTTCTTATATTTGAAGATGGATCAGTTTCACTTTCTGAGCCATTTATTGATAAGATACACCATTATTTGTAATTGTATCTGTGGGCTGTATGATCTATGAAAAGAGAAATCACACAAAGTTCATAATCTCCCCATCATGATGACCCCTCTGTTGAAAATACTATTTCCACCCACTACACAAAGAGGAGTTAGATGCAGCTCCACTTTCATTTGCTACATGCTTCTGTGTTTTATTATATACTATATACAATGAGCTTAACTGGTGATTAGGTCATTCGGTGCTTTTGTAAACATGAAATCAAACCTGGTCGTGGAATCACATTACGGTGAATCTTTAATTTTAGCATATAATCAATGTGAAATTTTGGTGAATAATTGATTTTCAAAATATATAACTCTATTTAACATCATGACAGCAGTAGAGCTTGTACTGTATTTGTAACCGGGTTATATGTAACATTTTGGTTATGGTCAATTTCAGGTACTGTTGGGGATAAGGATGCAAGGTTTACCGAAATTTCCAAATGTGTTACAGCTTTACAATTGCTAGAATGATGCATTTGGATCCAATGACTAGAAACTCAACCTCACTCCCTATGGGGCTTGCTGAATGGCAATTTCATTTGCTGTACATACTTTTACTGATTACTAGGGACCAACTTAAATTTTCCAGGGAAGGGGATCTGTGATTTTGTCACCAAAAAATTAATTATCTTAAGATAAAAACATTCTGGTATGAAAGAAAATACCAGCCCCTCTGACCCTCATAAAAATTCATTTGTCAGTCGCTTGTAACAGGATACAGTGTGGAAGATATGCTGAATATATCTGATATTTTTGTAAAACATCCCTTGGACTGTCCTGATGTTTCCTACATGATGAAAACAATAAATAATGCAGCCAAACTACTCTGTGAATATGCACATGGGATGCTTGTTTGCATCTGTAATGACTAAGAAACTCCATGGTGACTTAAAAACAGTCTCTTAAAGAGAAGATATTACATTAGTATATCTCAGATTACTGAGATATTTTAAGTTTTTTAACACATAAATAATTTAAATAAAATGTAATCAGAATGATCAATCAATCTGATGTGTAATGCACACAACCAATTCTTGTTAACTCTGGCTTTTTCTTTGAGATGTGTCAGCATGAAAATTATACATACTTTAATAAAAGATTTAAAAGAAAAATCCTAATAACAGTCCTCTTAAGCAGAGATGTGGAAGTGTATTTATTTAATTGGAATGGGTCACTTTAATGTCACTGACAGCTGTGTGCCTGCTCTTTTATATGTTTACCAGTTTCTATATGTTTATGGTCAGTAATCTTAGTCATTACATGTGTAAATAATGCAGATTGGTTTTGGAGGGAGAGGAAGAACCCAAGGCTCACAGGAAACTAATGGCAAACTTTCTGACACCCACACTGGCCAAGCATGAGACCTAAACCAACATGGACAGAGGTATCTCCAACACTTGAGGTCCAAGTAAATAATTAAAATCATGTGCTTATAAGTCATGTGAAAATTTCTAATTAAACTAAATGAATTTTTTTATTAGAATACATTGCATGTACAGAAAATCTACATTGTTTCAGAGATCAAGTACAATGTACAAAAAAGAAAAAGTTGCTGAATTGTTTAAAAGTGGCAAAAATCATTTCTGAAGAAAAAGACTCTTGGTGACATGACTGACAATGAGAAGCCTTTATGATTTAATTATCAAAGCAATCTTTTTCATCTAGGCAAACAGAGTTATACATGTTAGAAGGATTAAACACCTGTGTTTATCATGTTCACAAGATACTGACAGACCTAAATTTTTCTGCAAACAAAAACTGTAAATCAGCAAACAAAAGCAGACTTGAAAAGACACCACGACACCACACACCACGTTGAAAAGTTTTAGAGCTATGTGAGAAAATTTGTTTTTAAAAAGGCCTTTATGACAGACTGGTGACTTGCAACCAAACCCCTAATGTGCCAAAAAGTAGTTCTAAATACCTGTATATACATTTGTGCTGAAATTAAGCTGATTGCAAAGCTTTTATTGTGGCATAATAGATGTCTATTATGGACATCAGTATAATTACTAATATCCATAACATAACTGTGACATAACTTTAATATTAAAACAATGGACAGCTACTTTCAAGGATCACCACAGTAAAACAGAGCAATTTAAATGATTCTTTTACATGTACTTTTCCTTGACAACCAGCTAACTGTCAACGTAGGCATGGCTGGCTACACATCATGTTGTGGGAATAAGAAATAAATTCAAGTTTCATGAAACTGAATATGAACTTATGTATAGATTTTTATTCCAAAACAAGAAGGCATTTTCTTGACTATGAATATGTGTTAATCAAACTGTTTTAAACTTTGGTAACTCATGGTATAAAAAATCTGGCATTGTCTTAGTAAGACAGAGTAAGGAAAATACAGAGTATGATGATGCATTTCTTCATTCCTTTTCTGAAAAAGAATGACCCTGACAAATGTATCAAGTGATAAACATTTTGTCATTTTTTCCAACTTATCAAAAATAATACAATTACCATATGTACTTGCTTATATGTCAAGTCAAACTGCAAACAACAAAAGATGCTGATCTGCAATAGCATATTGCACCAGTAGACCAGGGTGTATGTTGTTTGTTCTACTGATTACTCACAACAAACCACACTAAGATCAGCTGGCATATTATGTAATGGCAGATCTGGGTCTATGCAGATTGCAGCTGTACTAGAATTATAAGTGACTAAAGACAGTATATGAAAATAAGTAAACATAGGACTGCACGTTGGACCCATGATCAAAACATTTCTATAAAATATTTAATGCACAAAATAAAAGATTAAAAACAAGTAGCAGGTTATAGAATTATCTTTTTGACAATTCATAATGAGTCATCCAAACTTTAATCATCCAAATTATAAAGAAAATCCACCAAGCAAATGAAAAACTTTCAACCAAAATCTTAACACAAATTTTCTATGAAGTGACTATGACCCCAAAGTACAAGGGACTTGAAAGCATGTCAAAATTAAATGCTATGTGTTCACATTGATTCAACCCAAGCACAAATAATATCCATTTAGTACCTAGTTAATATAAGCAAATGAAAAAAAAAACTTAAACCAAAACCTTTAATAAGATATTTTCTATCACTGTTACCTTGACCACAAGGTCAATGGAGCAAGAAACTATGTTGCAGAATGGTGTTAGCTTCATAATAATTTGTGCTAAATATGATGAAAAGGGTCAAGGGTCACAGGAAATATATGCAAATGAAAGATCTTTAACCAAAAAAACTTAACGCAAATTTTCTATTGCAGTGACATTCACCCTATGGTTAAAGGTCATATAATGAATCACACCAAGTATGAAGATAATTTATCAAGTGATTTTGAAAATAATTTGGAAACGATAATCATGCTTTCCACTATAAAGAGGGCTTAGCAATAAACACATTTCTTCAAAGGTAAATCTTAGTTTAATGATTATTAAGATAGTTATTTCTCAGATACTTATTACAAAGACTTCTTAAAAATCTTGTTACTTTCCCTGAACAGATGATCTTACTGATGTGTTTTACACTAAATGACTTCTTATGATATGCATATAATTCTAATTGAAAATGCAGCTGACCTGACATCAAACATAACTGCCGTCTTAAACATTTTTTTTGTGGGTGGGGGAGGAATCTTAACTATGTAATACCAGTCACTAGTGTACAGCATACTCTATTCCATGAGAAACCTTGTCTGTTTGATGTGAGAGTTGAGAATTGTTAATAGGACACAGACCACCTATGCACCTTGCATGCCCATGTAGAGAAAAGTCATCATTTTATATAGGATGATTACACCAGGTCTTAGGATCAGGGTGGAAGAAGTGACTGGTAATTATCACATAATTAAGGTTTAGTTTAACTCCCCTCCAAAATAACAACATATTAATAGCAAAATTACACAACCTGTCAATACTGCTTAGCTGGATTTGTCAGGTAAGTTGGCTGATGTGTTAAAACTTACCAAAACCAGAGAAAAATGCAATGTATATTCATCATCTAGGGTAGTGATCTACTTTATGGATTGTTTGTGCATGTCTGGACCACATATACAACAACTATAGGTCCATGAGAAAAAAAATTCCTGCACTCATTTACCATCTTATCAAATCCTCTGGTCTCCATCCAAAGTGAGAAGAGGTAGTGAGCCTGATAAAAGTCATCAATGGGGTTGCTTCTACATTGAACTCATCCCTAAGTTTAAGAGGACAGACTATGCATTATCACTGTTGAGTAAGTACACTCTGTACTGGAGACCAGCTGGGACTCACTGCCAGCTGGTGATGAAAATGATATGGGAAAATTCTGTTTTTCATAAATTTTACCATTCTAATCAAACTAAAAGGAAGGAGATGATCTGTTATAAAAACTATCTGTCATTAACCGTTCTCTGAAATAATCATGGTGTTAGGTTTAAAGGATGTTCAAATATTCAGTTTTGAATTAAGAGGTGCCACCTCCTAATTCAGTCCATGATGTCACTTATAATTCCATTCTGTTAAGGGTGTGCTATAAGTGATGTTACACATTCAACAAATTCTGCTAGTGACTAATCTAATAACAACATTTGCACAGTGGACAAATTGATTCTAGAATGAATGAATAGAGATATTCCTGCTTTTTAAGTGGATACGAGAAGAAAAAATGTGCTTTAGATAAAAATAAGACTCAGGTGCATAATGGTGATCTGCTGGAATGCTAGAACACTTCTTTGAAAGGTGAACTCAGGCTGATGACAAATACAGCTGTTGCAGATTTCTTTATTAATTGATAATCATACAACAGGAACATGTAAAAAATAATGTATGTGCTGTTATGCCTTTAAAGAAAAACTATTCGTAAATTCTTGGCAGAGTACTGCATCATATCAAATGCAAAAGAATAGTGTATCACATAAGGATCACCTACCATATCCAACATAGCATGGTGGTCCCTTCTTCTGTTTACATTGGTGATGTCATCAAATCTCGAGTTCTAGCTTTTAACCAAAATAGGATGACCCACAGATGTCACCAATCAACATTAGATTAATTCATAAGCATGTGAAAAATGGCCTGGTTTTTCAGTTCACGGGAGAAATTAGATGGCTCCTAAATTGATGAAAAAGGAATATTGTCTAGTTTCAATGCCACCCAATGATGATTAGGACCAATGTGAGGGTTTGTTATGGTTGTAGTGGGTGCTCCCAATATTTTAATTAAACTATTATAGAGGTCCCTGTGACCTAGGCTCGATTTTGTCGAAAGTTAAATTTAGTGAAAGACAGATGAAAAACTCCGAGCCCCCTGTCAGCAATGCCAACTGTTAGATGGTTAAATGTACAAAAAAGGGTGAAATTCAATCAATAACAATTTAATTACAATTCAACAGTCAAATGATTCAAATTTCCAATTACACTCTTTCTGCTTGACCCTTTAATAGCCTACTGTATCACTTGATTAGTAGTGTGAGATTGATTTCCACCTGTCCTTGTATTCTACTCATCTGCGGTATTCTTCTCTCTATTTCTCCCAATTCCTTCTCTTCCTCCCCGACCTTTTTTAAATTTCTTCTCCTTGACTTCTCTATACTCCTCCTCCTGACTCCTTTTCCTCATCCTCCACCTTCTCTCCACCAAACAGACTTCTGTCAACTTCAACTATTTAGCTAGTCTCAATTCCACCTCCACCTCTTGGAGACTCGAGACTCAACTGAACCAGATGTTCTGTCCCCTAAAAAGCTTCCTTCTTGAAGCTTTGTCTTTCCTTAGAATCTATCTCTAAGTTTTACCACCACATTATGAGTGGCTCTTCTCTGAGTAACCCTATTGCTCAACAATCTTTCTGGAAAAAACTATATTTTTTCTTAGAGTTCTGAAAGTTATAATTCTGAAAGTTATAATTTGGCCTACATTGTAATCACAAACTCTATTTCAGATTTTGATTGGACATTGCTGTGGACCGATCCAATCAAACTTATCGGTCAATGTCCCTCTCGCTGTTTGTCAACATAGGGACGGATGAGAACACGCCCCACTCACCCTGTGGGCTTCCCCCTGATCTTAGGACTAAGCTGTAAAACATAGGTGTTAAAAGTGGTGCAATCTGTCCAAGATTGCAGTCTCCGGCTGGTCATGTAACATTGCGTAAAAGATTAAAACTAGCCCACTGCAAACTTTAGATATCAAACACATGGCTGCAGTAATATTATAGCTTATACATGACTTTATAGTGAGGCTTAGCAAACATGACAACCAATATCTATCAAGATTCTGAATTATTCAGATGATTTGACATATATGAATTATTGTACATAGAGTAACTGCAGCATTAGGGCTTTAAAAAGGACAATATTCTGAAAAAGAATGAGGGGTTACCAGCATGTGAAATTAAATTTGGAGAGGAATACATGTAACACTGAAATCAAAAGATTTGTTGAAGAAAAGATAACATTGTGGTAATACACTAGCAATAAGCAATTTTTCTCTTGTCATAACTTTAACACATGTCCATTAACATGGCATTCTTGAAATAATTACTGTTCTGTGCATAGGCATGGGAGTTTCTCCAGTGTACTGTGCCTTATTTACAATTCTCTGCTCAATAGGAAGATGTATTCACATCAAAATAGTTTCTTTATCTTGAAAGAGTATGCAACACAACAGTGATGGGTTATGTATTAATGCCGTTGAATATTTCATCACTGCTACTCCTCTGAATGAATGTGTTGACAAGGGATTCATACTAAAACATTATCACTATTCCTCATTAAAAAATTATCAAGTATACACAGGGTTTTCAATAAAAGACTTCCTATGATATCTAATTTGTCCTAAATAAACATGGTGCCAATCAGTTCTCACAAAATAGCTGCAATGGAGGCCACCTTCAAAATCTTATCACTACTCCTCCTCAATGAACGACTTTATCAACATGGGATTTTAACACTGGGTTTTCAAAATTCTTGTAAAAATATAGCTTGTACTATATAAATGAATTGTAGATGTAACCACTCAATATGGTTGCCAATGTGGCCATATTTAAAATCTTATCATGACTTGCCCTCCTGAAAAAATGCCTGTATCAATGTAGGGTTTTCATTAAAACACTTCTTGCAATATATTGCAATAAGCTAAGATGGTCTTGCCATGTCATTCCGATAGAGAAGACCAGAATGCCAATACAGCTCTTCTATGGTGGGCTCAAGCAGGGAGAGTGGATACAAAGGTGCCCCTAGAAAAGGTAAAAAGACAACATTAAATGTAACCTGAAATTGTTCAGAATCCAATGCAGCAAGCTGGAAGCCTTAGCCATGAACCAGTCTACTTGGCGGACACTCACTGCAAAGGTTGTTGAACTAGTGGAGAATGACCACCACCAATGCCTCACAGCCATGAGAGAAAATAGCATATCGCAGCATCCCAGACCATCACATCTACAGAATTCCCATGCCCAACCTGTAACATCTTGTGTATATTCAACTGTAGGCTCAGGAGCCACATGTGTAGTCACCATGGGCTGCACAACTAGCGTCATCATAGGACTCGATTGACAACCAAAACAATATGCAGTTGGTCCTATCTTAAAATGATGCTGATCTAACCTCCAATATGGCAGCCAATTTGAAAAAAAACTTTTATAGTTACTTTTTTTATCTGAATGGTCATATGGTTATTGGATTTTAATTTAACACTACAATGTGGCTAATCCTAAAAAAGAAATAAATGCTGCTGATCTGGCAAACAACTTGCTACTGTAAATAAATTTGAAAACCAGGTACAATACATGCATGTTATTCATAAAATAACAGCACATTGATGAGTCCCTCCACATATCAGAAATACCCCCCCCCCCAAGAAAATAATTGGGTTTGTACGTCATGGGTTATTCAAACTATTTACATATGGTATGGTTGGAAAAGTATCAAACCAAAAGACTCTGTACAGTTTAAATAACAATAAAGATAAAAACCAAATGTCCGGTACTGACACATGAGCAGATCCCAAGATAGTCTACACAAAATGAGGGGAATTCGTTTCTTCACACATGTATGTAAATATGGACAATAAATGCAATTAAATGTCATAGGCTACCTGAGGCTAAAATCAAGCTTTTGTTGGGATGAAGAATACGTCTAACATGCTCGCCTTTACATTGTAAGAGGCAATTAACAAAGATGGAAACCGTAGCAGCTCAGTAGTTGGCATGCAGGATTTACTACTTAAAAGGTGCAGATTTAGGCCCTACCACTGGATCAGCCGATGTTGATGACAGTGTTGTGTACTTGGACCAGGTACTTTACACCAACTGGTTCAGCACTACCAAATAACTTGGTTTGCTGTACTGTGCCAAAAAACACCAAACCATTCAATAAATAATTATATTACCCTCGTTAAAATACCAAACTGGCATAATAAAGCTTTATACAAGTTTAGCATATACATATGAATTCATTATTCTATATTGATTGGGATTTGTTGCAAATTTGTATTCAGATTTTAAATAAGGTTTAATCTTCATAAAACACCTCTCAGTACACTACCACCATCATTGACATCGTTATTATTATTACCACCCTCATTATTGTTCATATTCAGACATTATCTCTATTTTATGAGTGTGCACTGATGTAAAGTTCTAATCTGCATCTTAGTGTATACAGTGCAAGGCCACTTACAGCATAAAACTGCACTGGAAGAGAGAGCAACTAAGTAAACTATTCAAGAACTGTCTTGAAGCTTTCTATTGCTGATGCCCACACAACACTGTCAAAAGATGATTCTAGTCTACAACTGTTTTTTTTTTTACAAAGAAACAATTTCTAAATAGTTCTGTTCTAAAATGTTCAACTGTGAAATATGAACTGTTATTTGTTCCTTAATTATGTCAGTCTCTTTATGTACATGTACTTCCAATGGTGATACATGTGCACAGTACCTAGATATCCCCAGTGACCATCCCTAAATTGATATAATTTCTTTAAGTTCTGGAAAAATTCACAATCTATGGCAGATATCATGTAGCTTAGCCTTTTTGAATGGATATAAAGCATAAATAAAATCAAGTGATTAAATGCAACAAGCCTCAATCATCACTCAAAGCAGAACTCTTCCATGACAATAACCCAGATTATAATAGCCTATGCGATTGGTGATTAAAATAAGTTCTAATATCAAAACTGTTTTACAAGATTGTATTTGATAATAAAATGTAATGATAAACATCTTAAGTTATCTCAGCTCTGAAAATTTCAAAGGAAAGCAATGTTTTCTTTCAAAAATGCTTGAAATGAGCTCGACACTACAATACCAAACATACCATTGATTCCCCTATATAAGCAAACAAACATCCGATTAATCACATAGACTGGATCAAAAATTTAATAACAGAATACAGATATTTTTAATGGAACTACAAGTATGAAGGGCAAACCATTTATGTTCAAGATAGGGTAATCATGGGCATATAACAGATGACAAGAACATGGGGAAACTCACATGCTTCACTGTTTGGAATTCCTCATGAACTGTAAGATTTTCTGGTAAACTTTGTTGGTGGTACCAGAGAAGTTCATTCATAGTACATTTTTTAAACCACGCTGCTCATTAATTCAGCATTAACAAAACATAAAGGTTGTTATTTTATTGACAAAAGATACTACAGAGCATTGGTGTTAATTATCTGCAAATTTTAGAAAATGAGAGAATAAAGATTAATTCTGAATTTGCATAGAAAATATGTACAATCCTTTTGTATAAAAGATAATGTCTTCAGAAAATTTACTTATGTTTCTGTTATCGGGTTTTACGCCATTTTTCAGTGCAAGAGATACATTGCGGTCAGTATTGCTGGTGGCTGAAAATCCCTGAAAGAACCACCAACCCAAGGAAAGCTATTGGCAAGCTTTCTCAGTACCCACATTGGCCGAGCTTCGAACTCAGGCAGACAAGAGTTGAGATGGCACTGATCCGTAACGGCGCGCTTTAGACCATTCGGGGACCACCAAACTCAAATACTCGCTGTACATTGTAGAATGGATTGCTACTAATTTTAACGATAATTTTTTTTAACTTATTCATTTTGATAAGTAAAAACAAAATCCAAGTTTACGTAAGAGTAACTTCACTACGGACCATCTTTCATTTCCACATTACTTCCCCTGCCTCACTCAACCCTTACCCCCATACCCGAAGAACTGACTCGCCAATCACTTGCCTTCAAGATGTTCACGCATCTAATCAAAGATTTCATTGAAAAGCCTACAAATTAAAGTCAGGCTACTCTGAATCAGTTATTTTTAAAAAATCTGGTAGAAGAACTGCAATGAATGTATTATGCAATGATCGATAAACTGTCAACAAAGTTTAAAACTTAACATCGTTCGCTTCTATTTACCTTTTCACTGCCATTGTCTGTGATCCGGGTCCTTTAAAACTAGCACAAATCGCCTTATTTTTTTTTTTTAACGGCGCTTCTTATATACACATGCAGTTTATACATGTCAAGTTTTATTTTAATAAACCGTACTAAAAGTTCTATCGGTCTAACGGTATCTGAGTTGCATCTGATCAATTAGCTTTTTGAAAGCTATAGTAATGGCCTTAACAATGACCCTACTTATGTGATATGATTATAATTATTAACGTAGCTTTAACAATATTTCAGTCATATCGCTACGA
>QKMX01215002.1:0-13446 GCA_003401595.1 Venustaconcha ellipsiformis
CGACCTCCCGCATCCGAGGCGGACGCTCTAACCACTAGGGACAAATACAATAGAGACATATGCAACATTACAACTAAAAAAATAGGTAAGAATAAATCTTTTCCAGGTATAGGAAGTGGTCCTGAAAAAAGGCCTTTCAGTTCTTCTCTTTTCTCCATTTCTTCCACCAGCTTTTTAATTTTCCAATGATTCTGTTCTTCTTTTCTTCGTCTGCTATCCAGTCCGCATGTCCCATAGCTCTAAATTTTTCTCGTATCTTCATCCAGTTCTTATTCAGTCTGTCAAACGCCTCTTTCTTTTTTGTTTTCTTTCTCCTTTCTTTTGTCCATGTCTCTTTAATCTTCTTCATCTCTTCTTCTATTACCTTTCTCATGTTGTCTTCGCCTTTCTGTAAATGGTTTAAGCTCTTTTTGACAAAAGGTCACACGATTAAATGGAATATGTCTTCCAAAAGCATCTGACTTGGACAACAATATCAAAAACTTGCTTTAAGATTCCCACTCTTACATATTTAATTTTGATGAAGCCTCTCAACTTCTCCACTTCATCCACTATCATCCCTTGTAATTGATAACTGTCTACTTTCAGGCTGGTCAAAAAGTCTAGGCTGCCTGAGAACCTCCATTCTTTTTCAAGCCTTTCCAGCACGTAGGCTCCATCAACCATTCAGTACCAACTGTCTTTTAACTGGTTAAATACATTCATGTTGATAGGTGTTGACATGTCAATGTGGGTATCCAGACTGACTGACTGACTGAAAGAATTATAGTCGCCTATGCTAACAAGAGCTTTTTCGACTCGATAATACTCAAGTGTCGAGCTTTTTGATCGGTTGTTCTTACAGGAATGGTGCCAATGTAACTCCGCTTTATTGTGTGATAATCGCACTATTTAGTTGCTGCGACGAGGCAAAGGAGGAGAAGGATCCAGAAAGTGCGTTTCCACTGCAGCCAGGGACGTCGTGTACGCTCCAGCCGGTTGTCAGCATCCCTGTGGGTGGGGGGGGGTAGTAGTAACGCATTGCTAGTATTATTTGTTGTTTTTGATGGCGGAGGGACTAGAGGATCAGGGTAGTTTTGTATGGTTGTGTTATCGAATGAGGCCTTCTATTGCCAATGCAAGTGCCGCCCTTGTATATAAAAGTAAGAGGTAAGATGTGAGAGTAGAGATAGAGGTGGTGGTGGGTGAAGGGGATTATTGGTGGAAAATCTGTGGGTAACACAGGCTTGTTGTTTCCAGGATTCCACCCAGGTGTTGCTAGTATATTTTCCCTAGCACCTGTTTAGGCCCTTTGTATTAGCAAAGGTGAGGGTGGAATAAGAGGAAAGTGAAGAGAGGGCTTATAGCGAAAAGTCGTTGTTCAACATAGGCTAGTTGTACGCAGGATTCCACCCAGTTGTTCGATAGTCTGTTTTCCCGAGCGCCTGTTTTGGGCCCTATTTGTTAGTGAGGTTGTGTGGAGAGGAGAGCTTTTGTCCAGAAGTGCTGAGCCAGTGCTTGCTCAAGGAGGAGGGCCAGTGCTTGCTCAGGTTTGTGCCAGTGCCAGCAGGGGAGGTGAGCCAAGGCTTGCCCAGAGGAGGGTATAGATTTGAGTCAGTGTTTGCTCTTGTGTGGGCGACAGCTTGCCCGTGGGAGGGGCTGGGGTTTGTCCCTCGACACAATTGTGTTTTCGATTAAACTTATTGTTGTCTGTCTGTGGCGCAGTGCACCCACTTTTTGTTAAAGGTGAATTTCGATTTTTTTAGAACTCGCCTTTTAGCTTGGCAGTTGTTGCCATAGTCCTGCCTTTCTTGGTGTTTCTAGTGCCATTATGTGTCCTTTTGTCTTGTGTATTTTAGATAAGATTTACCCGTTAGTTCGGCCTTGTGATATAGTCTTATTTCCCTAGATGGATCTGATGTTCAACGGTATTTCTGGCTCCCTCGTTACTGCGTTTCGCTTTCAATTCCTCGTGCTTTTTAAGGCTAATTTCATTACTTGCTATTTAGCTGACGTTTTGCCATAGTCCTTTAGTGTTTTCATGTTGTTTTACTTACCCTGTGTCCAGCTTAATCNTGTTGTTGTCATTGTTATGACGTCTAGTAGTCCTGGTTCTCTAGTCGTAACTATTGGATTTCGATTCCTTTTGCCTTTTAGATTGGCTTGGGTACTTGCTTTTTAACTGGCGTTTTGCCATAGTCTCCTTTTTATTCCTGGTTCTGTTGTTGGTATATTGTCTGGTAGGTAAGTGTATTAGGGTTAATTGTTAATTGTTAAGTCTGGTTAAAAGGTTATTAGGATAAATTGGTACTGGCGTGTTGGACGGCTGGTAGTGCTTGTCTCTGAGCCGTAGGTTTAGGCTCATTATCATAGTTCTGGTTTCTTATGTTGCTGGTGTACTTCACGTGAATCTGAAGTTCCAGAAGCTTTCTGATTCTGCTCATTTTGTTTTGTTGATACGTCAACGATGGGTAGCCAGACTGAACTGAAATGAACCTTGTATAGGCGTTTACGCCTTATGCACACGTGACAGCGTTTAATGTATGTATGGCATACTGTTAAATTACAAGGGGAAGGAAAAGTACGTCATTTCCCAGGCTTTAATATCCTCAAAGAGAACTGCTAAATTAGCCCAAGATGTTTCGCTTTTAATCTTGGGACAATAAGTCCCAATCGATTTACCTAGATGACGAAATGACTGGGTACTGGTGCAGCCACATAACGCTTGCCAGGGCTATTGCTTGAGAGGGAATGGACCCATCACGCGCTCAAGCTCAATTAGAGTTACAGTCTTCATTGTAACCATCAGGTGTCAACCAAGCAGTGACGTCCGTCGCCATTGGTTAGCGACTATTATGCCTCGATCGGGCATCTGATGTTTGGGCGGGTGGAAACCGTTCCAAACTCCGTACATGTACACAAGGCCGAGTAAGGCAATGGAGGAAAAAGGCCTCGGCAGTCGGTGCGAGAAGATGTGAACAACGTGTACTCCTCGAAACGCCCGTCCGTACTTATTTCAAATTCAGTCTAGTTATACTAATAGACAAAACCTAATGCCAATAATTTGTTAGACACATGTGCAATTGGCCAAAAAAATAAGTTACAAAATTTTCATATCACTTATCAACCAATCTTTCTAGTACAAAGTGTACTTAAAATTGAAGTCCCTAACAAATTTTAATTACTAATATATCTGAGCGACATAAAAATAGTTTAGTCAATATTAGGCATATGGCTTGAATTTTGAACGGTGGAAAAAGGATCAAGTCAGAATCATGGTTATATCGAACTGGGATTCTTAGCCAAAAAAGAATCCCTTGATATGAGGCAATTTAATGTTGGCCTTAAGAAGGGCTTTTTTTTCAGAAGGTTAGTTCTGAGGACGATCTTCTTCCCAGATGTCTTCTGCAGTTTGAGTTTCTTTATACCGTTGGGTTGGAAATGCCTCAAATTCATGTAGGTTGGATTAAACTCAGTGGCTTCAATCGGAGTTGACCTGGGATGCTGTGAGTACGCCACTTTGTAGTAGTTTGACAAGATGAGACATCCAAATATGAATTGTTGGGGCCTTGACATCTTGAATTTGAGTCTGAGATACATCCACGCGACGTATGATACCGTACTCACAAAATTATCAACTTTCTTAGGGTCAGCTACATCCTCATGTAATTCTAAATTATATATCTGATGCAGTCGGGTCAATTTCCTCCTCTTTCACCTCCTCTGCCTCCTCTTTTACCTCCTCTGCCTCCTCTTCTTCACTGTCTTCGAAGTCCCTCGTAGAAATCCCTCTCAGACGTTCTTGCTTTATCTCAACTTCTTTCTCTTCTTCCTCTTCTTCACTAGAGAAAGAAATTTGTAGATCTACTTCCACTGTATTTTCCTTCTCACGATGAGCTGCAGACTGACGAGCGCGCTGCTTTATATCCCTGGAACACTGACGTGAAGGAAATATCCCATGACACTAAAACGTACCATAATCAAAGAAAATGGAACGCGCGGACCTAAAAGAAACACTCACATTGACTTTTTTACTTACAAACAAAGGCATTCACCATCGGACAAGACAGAGAAACGAAGAGTTTATAGACACACTTCTATTTATAAACATACAAACACAACTTTTGGCAATAGAATTAGTACATCGTTTCTAAAGTGTTGGGGTAGCTCTGAAAAGGGCTGTTTTTGTTTACGAGGAGTGATGGAAATCTTTTATCATCTAAGATTGCGTCCTCGTTTGGCAGCAGGCTTTCCTACACGATACGGTCTCCTGCGGAAAGAGAAAGATAACTCCTTGGTGTCTACTCGGCAGTCTACAAAATGTTTGGTTTATGCTGCTGTTGCTGCTGCTGATGTTGTTGTTCCCTCTGTTGCTTTTGAAGTCTGTACTTCTCTGTTCATTCTTCTTGTTCTTTCTTGATTTCTTCTCTGAAGATCTCTTCTACTAGGTCTTGGGTTATTGTCAACATCTTGACATTTTATATCTCTTCAGGCTTTGGTATCAGGTTTTGCCTGAAACGATGTAAATTGACATCAGTTACGTTCAATTCGGCTTGTCTGGAAGGCATGTTAATAGGTAGAAGAAACAACCATGGATGACCCGACTGTTAGTTAGATTGTATTTAGGTCGTATTCACCCATTTGGGCATGCGCGAACGTTTACTGTTCTCGCGGGGTGCTAGTTCATTTTTTCGAGAAGGTTGGAATAGGATCACTGAGTTTGGATTTTGCTGCTAAATCAGCCTTGTCATTGCCTGGAATGTTGATATGCGAAGGCACCCACATGAATTCCACAATTTGTTCCTGTTTCCTCGTGTACTTTAGGAGCAAATTTATTTATTTCAGGAGGTTTTCTGGCTTCTTTGAGTTTTCAGTTGCTAATAATTGTAAAACGTTTAGTGAGTCGGTAATTATCAGGATTTTTTTTGTATCTCTGTTGGTTTGCCAATTTTATTGCTTCCAATATTGCCCAGAATTCGGCTGTGTATATAGAACACCCGTCTGGTAGTCTATTTCCTAATTCATTATCTAATTCCGGGATTGTTAGGGCTGCAGAAGTTCTATCTGGGTATTTAGATTTAGATCCATATGCGTATATTTTGATGAATTCTTTATAGTAATATTAAGATTTTTCTGTTATCTCCAATGGTTGGTCCTGCTTGGAACCAAAGGTTGTTGCTATAAAGTTTATATTTGGATTCTTGTCTGTCCATGGTGTAGGATCTGGGTGTTGACTCGTCTCTGATTCTAGGCAGCTAATCATAAGTTTCTTTTTAATAGATGGATCTTTTTTCCTGAGGATGGGAAGGGAACGAGTCTCTGGCTAAAGGAATATTGCATTTTTTGATGATGTCTCTTGTTGCGTGGCGCGGGTAATGAACTGAGTTTCTAACTGCGTACTTTAGGGTCAGTTCTTCTTTTCTCAGTATTAGTGATGTTTCACCTGTAAAGATCTGAAGTTCTTCTTTGGAAGTGTTGTTAAGATCACAAGTACATATACGTAGCGCTTTGGCTTGGATTATGTCTAGTCGTTTGAGGAGGGAGACTTTGGCTGAGGCTTAAACCAATTTAGATCTTTAGTACACTATAAAGTGTTACAAATGTATCTTAATCGGCTCCCCATTTTACTTCTTTGATATTTTTGAGGAGGTTTAAGTCCCCTTTGCATTTGCGTATTAATTCGCCTACGTGTTGTTTCCATGTGAGATCAAAATACATACCCAAAAAATTTAGCTGCTTTGCCGAATATAATGGGTTTGCCTTGTATGTACAGGGTGGGAAGTTCTATCAAGTATCTGGTTTTAGGGGAGAAGAAGATTTCCGTTGTTATCCTTTTAAATAATTCTGGTTTATTTATGTTAAGATCCCGGCTATTCCATTTCCGAATTATTAATTTATTCTTCTTAGTTCTATCCATTTCTATTTGCATATATAATTTATTTATTTATTTTAATTAGTATTTTTTTACCGTAGTTATTGAATGATGGTGTTTCTCCAACAAATCTAAAAACAGTTTCAATAAAGGAATACGTGGAATGTAGCTATTTTGAGTGAGGGTTATTATACCTGCCAGTAGGCCTGCTAGATAAGATATAATGGTGGAATGAGTGAATACCTCCGGGGAATAAGTCATCGTGTTATTTGCGTTGCTTTGACCATTGTTACTTTCATTGCTTTGTCCCTTGTTGCTTGCATTGGTTGTTTTGGTATTCATACTCTGTGCGGTTTCTTTGTTTAATTAAACGCACATATCTGGATGCGTGATCGGTAAGTCTGATTTGTTAAATTTGTGACCATTTTCCTTTTCCTTTTTCGAGGGCTGGTACTTGATTGGTTTACCGATCCTCATTGAGGGCAGGGGAGGCTGGTTGTCTGTCGGCGGGTTTTGGGTGTGAAGATTGAATATTGGGTTAGATGGATGATTTTCCGTCTTCTTCCCCCTTCCCCGACGAGTACCATTGAGGCTGGTTAGTTCCTTAGCTTCTGCATATGTGAGTCTTTGTTCTGTCATAATGCGGACAGTTTCCTTTTCCTTTTTAGTGAGGGGACTCTCGTCGAAGAAGGGTTGATGCGGCCCACCACAACTCACACATCTTTGAAACCTAAATATGCAGTTATCATGGTTATCATCACAAGTGTCACATCGTTTCCTAAATTTACACCTGCTGGCGTAGTGTCACCATGTCTTGAAATTACTGCAGAACCGTGGCTTGTTAATGTATTCTTGTAGTAGGTATGAGTGGCCAACAAAGTAAACAAGTAGTGGGGGATAGAGTTAAACTCTAGCAAAACAGCTGCGACCACAAGATCACGGTTAGTCCGTAGCTTATGTGCCCTGGTTAAATCAGCCCCTTGAGATATCAACTCCATGGCAATCTCAGTGTTGCTTAAGTAATTGTGATTCATATTGAGCTTTGCGACTTGTAGGAGACAATTATGTCTGGCTGGCTCCAATAAGGTTATCCTTTTTTGTAACAGCTTCTTGTTAATGCTTGTTAGTAGAAACAGTTTAAAGTGCGTTGTGCCTGGTTATGTGCACTTTGATTGGACCGATGTATTGCATTTCCATACATTTGGCCACTTGCTTAAGGGTGCTACATCTAATAATAACGTAGCTCGTTTGTGTTCTGATAATTTGGAAAGCTGTTGAATATGTTTTCATCAAGGCCGATGTGATGCTTCTGGTGCTAACGTTGATGGATTTTGAACTGCCGAATGCGAGAAATAGTGTGTGCTCTTTACTGTGGTACTGAATCTTTTTCTTATGCATTTCTCGAGTAGCATGATTAGACTGACCTGTCGTTTTGCTTTTTTCTTCTTTCGTTAAGTTGGTACCTTGGGATTTAGGTACTTTAATTTCCTTGTTTGATTCCTGCTTAATTTGGGTTACCTTCTTGATGTCTTCTTTGTCCTTTTGGCTTTGAATATGCCATTTATGGGCGTTCTTCCCTTTCTTCATCTTAATATTTTTACTGTTTCGATGATTTTTCCTTTCCGTAGGGAGATGGAGCATGCATGTAGAAGCTAATTTCTTCTTTGCCAGTTTAGAATAATCCTGTTAAATACAATTTCATTTCCTTTTAGGTTGCATGAGTTTGACTGGAATGAATTATGTCTGTTGAAGGGTTTGTCTTTGATTTTGATTTGTTATTGGACTTAGTTGGGTTTTTTTTTTGTAACTGGAGGTAGATAGGTATCGGGTTTTTGTTTGTAGATTTGGAGGAATGGGCAATACTTGAATTTCCCCACTCTTCTTGCCACGATTTGTCTTAATGCTGGTGAGATTTTGATCGTCTGTATTGGCATTGACATGTTGAGTTTGGGGAGGCTGTAGATGTAATGAGCTAGGGTGTTAACGGAGATAAGCATTGGGTTGGATAAGAGGTTGGGGATTGGATTGAATACAATGTGGAGTTTGGAGTAGTAGTTCCATGGTCAGATGGTCCAGATAGGTGAGAAAGTGGCGATGGTACATGCTGTTTTGCAGTTTCATCTAATAGTAATTTATCCTCTCCGATTGTTATCCCAGCGTCGGTTGGGGTGGGGTGGAACGTTCTGTTTCAATCTCCTCCAGGGTTGCCATTGAGTTGTAGTTAAAAACAAACTGAATGGGCTTTATCTTATTGGAGGATAAGTTTAGAATTTCCAACCCACTTAAACTGGACATGTTAATTTGGAATGTGATGTTTGCTGGTTCACCTATATTATTTGCTATTGGAGTGCTTTGCGTAGGAGAGTTCATTTGAGGGGTTTTGTTTATTCCTTCCGGTTCCAATTGTTTTCCTTCGCCTAAAAATGAAGATGTAAGATCCTCGTGTGATATAGTCGAAATCACATTCATGGAACGTTGAACAAGTACACACAAAGTGGGTGTAGATGAACAATTCCACATTATTGCATGGAAGGTAAGAGGGCTGCCGGGTTTGTGATCCGGTAGGGTGGTGTCACCAGTGCCATTGTTTGGAAAATTTTCATTCGGTAGGAAGCATTATTTGAGCCACCAGGATAGTTATTCATGGTGTTGTTAAAACAAAATTTGGCCAAAGTGAGCAAATTATTGGCTTTCATGACATTATGCCTCGTCTTAACCTGCGATCTTGTTGCTCTTGACATTTTCGAAAAGAAACGCAAAATTTGAATTGATGAAAATTTGGTCATGGGATTTTAATTCTCTAATTTGTAACTACTACTTCAGTCAGAAAATTGAGTAGTTGCATTATGTTGATATTAATATTTAGTCGTGGTAAAAGATATATCACGAACAAAGTATTGATACTAATGATGATAATAGCTAATTGTTATTTGAGAAGTTGATCTTTAATCACTGGTAGAAAATCTTGCTGTGGTTTGCAAAGGCTTGCTAACTTGCAAGGATTTCACCCAGATATATGTCAGTGTGATTCCTGACACCTGTTGTGAATTCAAGTTCAACGCTTAGATTGTTTAAGCAATTAACAAACAGATACTGAGTTGTGGGTGGTTGGGTGGTTGGGTGAGTGATTGATGATGGGCAAATAGAAGATAAGAATATGAGAAAAAAGAGTTTCTATGCAGCACAAATACATACCCGAAGGTCTTCATCCAATAGATTCCCGTCAGTAACTGAATTTTGAATTGAAGAATTGATTTCTGTTCTCCACATGGACGGGCTACCAGACCTGCTGATAGTCCACTTCTGCTGTTCCAAACCGTTTGGTGGGTTGCAATCTGCTAGGCAGGTTACAGTTCTGGTCCAATTTGATGGTTTGTTTTGGTGGTAGTCCATGAAAGTTGATGCTACAACTTTCTGTTTTGTGGATCTGTACACTTCGTAAGAGTGACAAGACCAAATGTACGTATGCACTGCTCTGCTCCCAATGAATGTCCCGATGACCAGACTGGAGACCGAATCACTTTATTTGGTACAAACGCAGACGCAATAGAAAACATCCCTACTGGTGTTTTTTTTTGTTGGGCCGGAACGCTATGATATTTCATGTCATGGTGAAGGATGGAGAGAGAAGTCTCATAACATGTATTCAGTGATTTTTTTTTAAAGCAAACGACAAATTTGTTCAAAACACAACATTTTTATTCAACAAAGAATTAACAAAGAACAACATCAAACAAAATAGTTTTTACAAGGTTGACAACGTTGTGAAATAATTGAGATTTCCACTGATGAAAGTCATGAGGCGATTAATGTACACTACGTTTTATAGCTAAAGACAAAAGATTGCCATAATGGTCACAAAACCATATATCTACTATCTCGTCGTTTCTAGAAGAGTTAAGATCAAAATAAGTCACTAAATGTTCTGAAGGATATTCTAAACTGTGTTGATGAAGAAGATACACACAATATTGTCCACACACCATCGAACCGGTGCCTTGTAATCTCACATTATTGAATCGTGTAGTCTGGGAGTTTCTTCTTATAAAGTCGATGATGTCGTTCTCCATACAAATCAAAATACTCCATATAATTCTCGTTAGGAAAGTAGACGGCTACCCAGTGAGTTCCTGAGAGGTGACTGTCGTTCGTGTTGATGACATAAGTTAAATGGTCTATGGGTTTGCGATGAGGTAGTTAATCTTTAGCGCACACGACAAGATTCCAAGAAGAAGTGTACGAACTGTTGTTCAAAAGGTAACGAAGTTTCCAGGTATCTTTTTTTTTTGCTTTGCTACTCTCTTGTTGTATTTGTTTTTAAAGATAATGCTAAGTCATCAATTCAGCTCTGAGCTAAGACAGCTTCGATCTGATAGATATCCTGAGTAATCAATAGAGGACAGGAATGATCACGCAAACCTTAATACAACTCATGCAACAATGCTTCTTTCAAGTTGACTTCTATAGCAATCTTTCTTGGCTAATTCCGTAATTTCATTCGACATTTGTTTGGCAAAACAGGACACTAAATGTTCTTGTTCTGGCCATCTGGACGTGGCAACAACCTCGTCCTCTTCGTCTTTTTCTTGTGGTTCTTCTTTCATGATATCCTCTTATTATATTTCCATAGATTCTTCACCTTTCAAAGAGGGATAAGAGTCTTCCATAGTTTCTAATAGTCTAGAATGGCTTCTCTCAAACTGTTGATTTCAATGGTATTATCGAATTTAGCATACAGGATGACGTTCACCGTCTCGGCAAGAGCTTCTTGCAAGCTGGTTCCACACGCAGTTGACCTTATTTTATAGGGCGGAAATATCCCTCGGCACTGACTTAGTCTGGAGTGAAATCAAAGGCCCACAGAGTGTAAGCTCCTACATAATCTTCGTATGAAATACCGTGACTGGTATTGGCTCCTAGCTGTCCGGTAGCTTCGAACATGGACACGTACGATCTCAAGTAATTCTTCTGGGTAAGGCTAGGTTCGAAGGACCTGTTACACAAGGTCTTGCCATCGCGACTGACTTCTTCCTTGGAAACTATTTAGTGCTTAAACTGGAAAGGGTTTTGATCGTATGCTTCACTGAAAGCTGTATTGCTCAAGATAACAATTATTAAACGTTTGGGTAACTGTCTTTGGAAAAGATTATCTTCGATCTTGGATCGGAGTTCAGCAGCAATGGCAACAGTTTTCACTTCTACGCGTCGTATCGGATACTTGGCGNTCGTTCTGCTCAATGTGTGACTGATGTCGTTTCCAGCCTTAGGTAACACTTCTACGCGGAGCATGTAAAATCTGGCTTCTTGGATAATGGTTTTGTACTTGTTGCCATCAACCATCAAATGTAAAGTGACACTACTGAGATCAAGTCTCAGGCGGATATCCACTCCGTTGAGCAAATACTTGACTTGCAACCACATGTCCAAATGCAAACGATCCATCAGTTCCAAAATGCGTCCTTGCAGGAGTTTCTTTCGACAGTCGTTAAAGCCCACATTGTGAGGAACGTCATCGACAGTCAGGGCTGTGTCTTTAAACTTATCATCGCCTGTTGTGCCAGATTTCCAAACCACGCAAGCATCAAGATGAGTGTTCTTGGCTTCTTTTCCGTTTTCAAGAGAATTTCCAGATACACATGGTAAGGGTTAGTATCCATACTACTCTGACCATTTTGTTATTCAAAAACAAATCCACTTTGCTGAACAAGAATTGCATGAATTTGTTAAAGGGAGCTATTCTAGCTTCGTCTCCCGGGTTGGTGTTGTCCGTTTTGATCACTTTGAGTTTCAGATATAAATAACTGTGATTCAGATCGGGCTGTCCCTTGATTTCAAACAAGATGGGACCTGAATGCGTCAAAGATGAGACGGGATGAAATTCGACCCATTTGGGATTCTTGCATTGTCATTATTGTTGGTGGAATGGCAAACAGATCAAGTTCCGACTTGGAACAGGTACAAGATTCTCGATGCATCATTTTCTTTCTTTCTCTGATTTAATAATAAAAAAAACGTCTAGGTCTCGGTCTCTGATTTAATAATAAAAAAATGTCTAAGTCTCGGACCGTTCCTCTTTGCATTAGTCTTTCTAGCTCTGTGCGTGTGAAGTCCTCTGAAGGGGTACCGGCGGCATCTTTTTATGTCTTGTCCTTGCTGTGGTGTCAGGAAAGCAGGAATGTCTAACTCGGCAGCGTCTGGGGAATTTTATAGCAGTTTCTTGTCGGCTCAAAATGTCTTTACCCGTTTGAAGCAAGACATTTTTGCCTGCTCTCAAGAAAGTTTATTTGGGATTTTGTTTGTTAATGATGACATTTGGAGAAATTATTTTCCTTGCGTCAACATAGTATCTTTCAAGGCCTGCAATCCCCGTGTCACCATCGGTTTCAAAACAGGAGCCACCGAACTTAAAGCCGATTTTAGCATATCTCCTAAACTATGTCCTCGTTGTCGAGCGACTCCTTAATACACATGATACATGATTGACAAGAGGTTAGAGTACCCGATTTTGAAAATGGAGTTTCACTGTGTCTTTCCCTTTCGTGAATGAAATATTTTGTCCCAGCTCTCCTTTTATAGTAATGTTTTAATAGTAATATTCACAGATTCCAAATAGTGAGGATGCAAAAATTAGCGGTGAACGTGATATGTGTTTCCACCTTCCTCGTCAGTGGACGTGGCAGAATCCACTTTGAAGGAAATGACACGCAGTAACTGTACGGAGGTGTGTCCCACCACGTTGTACTCCATAACATTGGAGTGCACAAAGATCAGATTCAGACCTTGGTTCATTTCTACAGCGAATCGAAAATATTTCGCAATATCTAAGTTGCCAATAACGGCTGACATTTCTTTTTTATTCTTGATCAACTTGCGATCTCTACCCCAAAATACCATACAAGTTAGGACAAAATGTAATGGTCAATACTTAGATCTCTGAAAATTTGATCAGATAGTGACAAGCTATTTTGTGGTACTCGAGGGTGAGACTTTTTTTTAGGTTTTATCCAAAGTTTTTCAAAACACGGTATTGAACTTGGTAGTAATTGCGTTTACCAGATCTTGTAGGATCTTGCAGGAATGGTCAACAGATAGGTGAACTTTTCAGTTTTGGGTTCTTGTGTTTTCATAGTCACCAACAGTGGTGCGTTCGTCCAAGTTTTGTTGCACTTGCTTGTCATGAACTTACACCGTAAATGTGTTTTGATTTGGAAGGATGTTGAGGATTTGTGTAGGGTGAATAACTTCCACCAAAGCCACTTCCCTATGGACTTCGTGATCCAATTGAATGACCTGAGGTAATTTGGCTGTGAAACAGAACAAAGTGTTCTTGGGAAACACCTCCATAATAATGTCACTGAGTAACATTAAGTAAAATTGGTTTTTCATAATTCCAGAGTTCTAGAGTCCGAGGGGTCGATGAAAATCAGAGGAGTGTCTAAAAGTGGATTGCGATTGTTATGGTGACTGTTGGAAGGGTGACTGTCTTTGGACGCAATGCTCCTGTTGTTGTTCCCGTTAGAAGAGTATTTCAGGGACTGATTGGCAAGAAGGTAACCCATGGAACTGCTGAGTAAAATGGTCCACAATTGTTTGTC
>QKMX01215007.1:0-10568 GCA_003401595.1 Venustaconcha ellipsiformis
TCTCTCTCTCTCTCTCTCTCACACGCACACACACACACTTTTCCATACGCAAATAAACGCGCACACGTGCACACCCAAAGTCGTACACACTTTGAATTTTTTCCATGCATTTTATTTATTATTAGAGAATCTCACAAAGTTTTAAAAGCCATTAAATATATTCATACCTATTGACTCATCGATATCGGCTCAAATATCGGAACTTTATAGAGAGAGCGCGGGATTGAAATAAATTTTCCAGCTGACACTCACGATACTGTTAATTAAAACTTAGAAATATCCGTATTGGAGCCTCAAGACAGAAATCGCCCTTACGTTCATGTGATTAAAACGATTTTTCCCATTGTCTTTGTAGAGATCGCGCATTCAACCTTCGAGAACGTGAAAGCTTTCACATTGTGGCCCGGCAGAAAGTATGGAGATTCGATTATTCGTGATGGTGAACCAGATTCGCGTAATAGACAGCTCGATGACGGGAGTTACAGATATCACTTGAATAAACCGTATATTCAGTTTGGATCTATAGCCCATGTTAATGGCCTCGATAGCTTGCCGTAAATGTCGCAAATGCACTTCGTAACTGATATGACTGCAACGGGACATGTTCGACCATGATCGCGATTAAAGAATTCGGGTCCACATTCACTGGGTGATAAATAACACATTGATCGATCAATATTTGGAGCTACAAGCATAAGGTAGGAATCTTCTATATCTACATAACGTTTATACAAACAATCGATATACATGTAGAGTCTGTCATATAACAGGGCATGTCACTGTAAGAATATGTTTATCGGAATATATTATTTCTTTATATATAAAGTATACAGCAGGCAGACAGATAAACATCTTTATATCCGCTATGATTTTTTCTCTCCCCACCCCCATCATGTTAGCCTTCTGCCGTCCTCCTCATCTCCCGCCATCAGCTTACCTTGCATATGCATTGGGATTCACGCAGCACGATGTTGATCTAATGGTAGTACGTGGATAAACAAAGCTTGTAGAACTGGACACCGTCTAACGAAAATTGAATCCGGAAACTTATGAAAACAGTATAGTATTAATAGTATGTGTTCAATTATACCGTATTTCGAAATGTGTCGTTATCTGCTTGACACTGTACCTGGAAAACGTATTTGGAAGTGGCTCGCTGGATTCGTCTCAAGTGTTTCTCAATCAGAAGGATGGAGTCTGGACTGCACCCATGTGCTAGCCCGGAGTCTTGACTATATTCAAGTGCTAGGCTGTTGTCTGTTTCAGGATCGACTATCCAAGTAAGTGATATAGTTTACCCGAAAATAGGCAGAACCTAGGTTCAGAAGGAAACGGGTAACTGTTCCTGAACAGAATTGTTGAATGGATTGTGTACACTCAGTGAAACCGGACCCACACTGCAGTAAAAAACAAAACAAACAAAAAGCGATATCCATGTTTATAGATGGCAGGGAAAAGTTTGTCTTCTGAGAGCAAATACCAAGTCTCTCGATAGATCAACTGGTTAGAAAATTGGACAGCAAGGCAGTAACACTGAGTCTGTTTTAATCGAGGAGTGCATATCTAGACAAGACAGCAAAATAATGTCTGTTTTAATCATTGATGAGTCTGATGCATAATTAAGGAGTCTTATCTGAATGGATCTTGGAAGAGTTGACGGGGTTAGATCAACTAATGAGAACCGGAGTCTCATCATAAGAGAATGAGTTGACCCAATGCTTAAGTACATATGTACTATGTTGATGTAGTGTGTGTGATTGTGTCTGTGTATCTGTGTGTTTTCGTTCTATGGATTTTTTGAGGGGAGGGTGCGTTAGTTTGGTTGGTAGAGAGACTCGGAATCCAAGAGTCATCGGTTCGATACCAAGTCAGGCAACTC
This sequence comes from Venustaconcha ellipsiformis, assembly GCA_003401595.1. Lineage (NCBI taxonomy): Eukaryota > Metazoa > Mollusca > Bivalvia > Unionida > Unionidae > Venustaconcha > Venustaconcha ellipsiformis. The sequence continues at coordinate 1,880 of QKMX01215007.1, forward strand.
CAGGTTTACTGCCTAGGTGTCTTTGGGTAAAGCAGTTGGCTTCCATTCCTACAGCATGATACAGGCAACGATGTGTTAAAAGTGCCGTTAAAACCAACCACAACAAAACTATTGTGTTTATGCGGCCACCACAATTAAAACAGCACCACAACAAAAGGTACCGTCTACAACTTAACATGTATATGGCTGTCACATCTTCGACAAATAATAGCATTGTTCGATTGAGCTATTTTTGACATACTGTAGTATGACTGAATGGTCAGTTACATGGATGTAAGACAAGCAATTGGTTTTGTTGAACAAAGAGTGCATTCCAGTTTGTAGAGTATGTCGTTTTCAATGACCAATAATTAAAAAAATAAACGACTAGATGCCATTGTACACTATAAATAAAAGGTAATTAATGAAATGTTTGAGTAATATGGCACAACTTGATTGTGCATAAATAAAATGAAATCATGACAGAAAAGCGATGCGAAAGGAGGCGGACTGATGGACATGCGCAGCAGGGCTGGATGGGTGTGTGTCCTGACCACCCATAAAAACGTACACACACAAACACAGACATACACACACACAAACGTACAGTCACTTGTCACTTGAAATTCGATGATTGTTTTAGTATTTATTTGACATTATGCACATTTTGAGTAAATAGACTCATAGACTTTTGCTTTGGTTCCACTTCGAGGAAAATCAGGGTCTTTTTGAAATATTGGAAACCACCCACACCACCCATCACTCACCTCCCGCAAACACTTGACCTGCGGAGGAAGACAATGATTATGATCTGGGAAACGCAGGAGGCCAATCAATAGGGATCACGTCTACACGCAAGACTGGACGGATTTTGGTTCTGATGGCCACCTTTCTTCCCGTGGCTTGCTACAGCAGAATTGATAATAAGTGATCATCGCAAAATTATTCATTGAGAAGAGTCGAACATGCCGACAGACGATGAGAAACATTAATTGAAAGCATCAGCAACATCTTTCTATGTTCCACACAATCTGCACCATAGCGGATCGCTCAGATATTTCAGTTTTGTTCTATCGACATCTGTTAGATCTCATAAGTTGTCTCACTTAGTTTACAATGCTTGTAACAGCGGTGCATTGTACGACGGCTGAAAATGGTGGAGGCAGTTGACTTTGTAAGCTTAAAATCGAACGTATGACTATATACAAGAGAGAAGCCGTTACAAGCGTATTTGAGGGAAAGGACGTATTTGTACAAGCCGTCTGGTAGTGAAAAATTGCTTATTTATGTGTCCATTCCAGTTAAGTGCTCCCCTTGTCTCGATCTTGTAGGAACAGTGTCCTAATTTGAATAACTTTATTTTCATTGGATGCGGTGGCTTGCTGCCTCATCGAATGAAACTAACGGACCCGAAGCACCGAAATATCTTGAATGATCCGACAAGGTGTAGATAGGGTTAACACATCGGAACCTTAGCAAGCGAAGATGCAGCAGCAGCGATACGCACAATTCAAGGAAAACATACCGTGACACCGTTGAGCGTTCATCGATAAATAAATTCCTCTTGTCTGTAAAATAACTCGTCAGTTAATAATATGCTGCCTTACATTGTTCGAATGAAGATATCTCATTGTGTCATTATTTTCCAACTGCACACTCTGTAAGACTTTTATAGTATGGTAATTACATTATGGTAATTGTCCATTGTAATTGGTTCCAAGTGTTAATGGTGCCTGTATTGCATTATGGTAATTTTACATTGTAATTAATTCCAGCTGTTAGTAGTATGTAGATTACGTTTTTGGTAATTGCAAATATAGTAACAGTTTAATAAAATGCCACTAGTTTCTTAAACTTCACTCAAATTTGCTAAAGTCACATTTTAAAATTTTAAAGAAAAACAAAACAACCGCTATAAATGTACATGAGAGTACAAGCACAAATGTGTTCATGCCAAAGTAGTTATGTATTGAAATCATGCTTATCACTAGTATTATAGTCGAGTAACCTAAGCTGTACAACTACATGTTTAACGCTTCAGTTCACAAATGATTGTGAATGTTGTGGACTTCGTCAGTTTTTGGGTCTAGTTTTAGAATGTAACAATAAATTTACTTTTTCCTTTAATTGAAGTTGGTTAAATATATTTACCACCTATTTTACCTATAATAATGGGTACAACTTGCAGTTATAATTGTATTCTATAGATTGTGTGCTCATTTTAAGTTATACGGCCAAGTAATGACCACATTATGAAAAAGAACATTCAGCTGAAGTTGGAGAGAATGAGGTTGTTCTAGCGAGAATTCAGACACGTTAGAATCTTCAATTAAATTTGGAAGAAATGAGGTTGGTCTAACAAGAATTTCAGAATAGCTAGAATCTTTAGATAATGTCGGAAGGAACCAGATTTACATAAAAGCTCGAATCTTTAGTTAACGTTGGAGGGAACAAGATTGGTCTTACCGGAACTAAAGAAAACTAGAACATTTTGATGTTGGGCAAACCCGAACCAAAGAAAACTAGAATATTTTGATGTTGGACTACCCGAACTAAAGAAAACTAGAACATTTTAATAATGTCCTTGCCAGAGTGCAGAACATCTAGAAGAGTTTGTTCTTATGCGCATATCTCTTTTGAGCAAAATTCTTTCCAGGTTTCGAAAAAATGAATTGCAAAAGGGAAAAATAAATAAATAAATCACAAGAACTGACCAGTAAATTTAATAGGTTTATCTGTATATTCTTTGACACATTGCTGACGTAATTGTATTGTTCTAAACTCTGCAATTTTTTTTTTAATTTTGCAAGCAAAGAATTACCGTAGCTATCGAAGTGATGACATTAAAAATCGTTCTGATAAAACTTTGAAAAACCCACGATAGATTTTCTCTAAGATTTGGAATAAAAGCATAGTATTTTAATCCATATTTAGAGATCCGCAGTTGGTCAAGTATTTGATAATCCAAGGTTAAATGATTCAATATCAAAAGTGCCGTTAAAACGAACAAAACAAAAACAAGCAATCATTATTTTTCTTAGCAGGTGCGCAATTCAAATATTAATAAAGTAAATTCAGGTCGTGAGAGGAATGTTTAAAATACCTTTTAAACTATTTTATCTTAAAGATGGGAGGGGCGGCTCTTAAAGGTACTTTAATGTAAATAATATTTTAAATCTCGTACAATTTTTGTTGGAACAATGGCAATACCAAACAAAAAAAAATGATTATACTGATTGGCAGTCTATGGGCTCATATCGCATATTCATTTAAAGCTGCAAACACTGCAACCAGTGTTGGCTGCACACATCGGTGTACGTTCTATATACACTTACCGGTATTTCTCGTTGCTCTGGAGCTACTGTCGGCTGAAAGTTTCTTTTAGTAACGTGTACATTTATTTCAGGAGCAAATCCTATATGTGGTGACTTATAAATCCACGTACAATAAGCACAACCATTCTATGACTATCGGTCTTCTAATATGACAGGAGTACGTTTTTTACGTAATGTTTTTGCCAAGATGCCCTGTATGCATACAAAGGAAAAGACTTTAATGTTTCAAGCATTGGTTTAAAATACCTGTTGAGACCAGTAATATGGCCACTCGTAAAGAGGTTGATGCAGTTATGAGTAGATTCGGTCTTGAGACAATCTGCAATGGTCCAAATCTAATCTGATAATGTTTCAAAAGGACCGCAAAATTATTATGAGAAATATTTTAGTTAAATATTAATTCTGATGCTAACCTAACCGTCAATATTTGCAAGAATTTTGGTACAAGTTCTTAGCTACTTTTCCTTATACACATCGGCTGAACCTTTGCGACTGAATTGTCTCATCTTTGTTGAAGATTGAAAAACTTTTTATAGTTTTTCAAGAAAAATTAATAATTTGTTAGACCACCTATTTATGAAAAGAAATCTCGGCAGATTACAAAAAATTAGACAAACGTACACAAGGTCTTATAATGTGATAAACTTTAGTTAGATAATAGCATTGAATACCAAATCATTATAATTATTGAGAATGACCTTCACTGGACGCTGTCGGGATTTACCAAATGTAGTATACTGGTTTTAGATTCTCCTCTGTTTTAAGGATATATAATATGTAATAAATATTCATGCATATTAATTCTTTTTTTTTATTATTTTCAGATCAATCCAGACAGGAGAGATGGTTGCCTGGTGAACAGTAACATAAACAATTTTGGAAACAGACTTTGTTACGTAATGATGCGGATATTGTTAGTGAGCGATTTAGTATATACATGTATCCATTTACAAACGATTCCTACATTGTAGTCATCATGCAAGAAACACCTTCTACATTGTAGTCATCATGCAAGAAACACCTTACTACATTGTACTCAATATGCAAGAAACACCCTCCTACATTGTACTCATCATGCAAGAAACACCTACCAATTTCCGTACACATAACTGGAAGACACAGATTGATCAACATATTAACTGACAAGTTCGATAATGGATTTATGCACAATACACGGTGAGATGATTCAATGACTCTTTTTCCAAGACCTGTGTGCCTTCATAGGATTCATGCATGCGAGTTTCTGGTCATTACTGCCTGTGTTTGATACACGTCGTCTTTAATCCATTTAAAGCTCAGATTTCTTATTATTGGTGTAACTTAGTACACCATGGCGGAGCGAGTGGTCCGAAACATAGAGAATGATTATCTAATGTGCAGTATTTGTCTGGGCCGTTATAGGGATCCCCGCCTGTTACCATGCGGTCACACGTTCTGCCGGCAATGTCTGGATGACCACATCAAACAGACGGTCAATGATCGCACTGCCACCTTCCTTACGTGTCCGAACGATCGTTCCCACGTGTCCCGCCCTGTAGTCGGGCTTTCTCCACAGGAGTGGGCATCAGCGTTCCCAGTTGATTCTTTTATTTCATCACTCATTAATGCTGTTATGCTTCACGGTGTCCAGGGTGAGAATGAGACCGACAAGTTAATGTGTAAGGAACACAAAGGTAGACTACTTGAATTTTACTGTTTAGGTTGCAGGAAAGTTGCATGCCCCTACTGCGTCGTTAAGAATCATAAGGGAGATAAATGCGAATGCATAGAAGTGGACGAGGCAGTTGACGCTTGTAGACCACATATGGAGGCCATAAGACGTAGGTTTCAAAAACAAATACAGAGGGCGCGGGGAGTATCCACCGGTGAAACCGGTATGTCTGAGGGTGAGAGGAAGAGTAAAGATAAGTGTCTGGCAGATTTGGAGCGCCTAGAGGTCAAACTGAGTCAATTCTATCAAACATTCATGAATCAGATCACAAGCCTAAGGCAAAGCATAAGTGAGGTTGGCAGCAAGCACAAGGTCTCGGAGAGAGATCAGGCAGTAATAATGCTGGAGAAAATTAATGAAACCGTCAACAAATTTGATGATCTTTGTACCCACGGTTCAGGAATAGAGATTCTCGAGGCCCTTCCAAGGCTGGAGGGGCAAGCGAATGAGTTTGATGTGGTGCTTAAATCTCTTGGTAACTCTCCCAATCCGATTCAACTTCAGCTTCAAATAAATCGACCAATGGAACGTTTGTTGGACAGTACCCAGTCCCTAGCATCACTAAAAATAACAAACGCTCATACTACAAACTTAAATCCCGCCATCAGACCACCAGCCAGTGCAACGCCTTTGTTGTCTACTCCGCGAAACCCAGTTTCCCACAGATCCGTGTCAGAAACAGGATTGCTCACTGATCGGTCCCAGAGGGGTAGAGACAAGATTACTTTCAGTGTCAAGTTGCCACGTGATTCCACGACTGTCTGGCAGTTGACTGGAATCGTACTATTTGACAACTATGTTGTGATTGCTGACGCTCACAATAACCGACTTCGACGGCATAATTTTATGGACTCCTCAACTCTTCCCAGTCAGTTGACATTGGATGTTCCAGTGTGTGTAGCTGCAGTCCATAACTCCACCGACGTAGTAGTGACACTTCCAGAAAAGAAGCAAATTGTTCTAGTTCACACAGACAATAATCTCAGAATTCAGGAGTACGTGGAGACTCAGAAGTCATACGAAGGAATAATCGCTGTAGATGCACGACTTTTTGCCGTGTCGTGTTGCGTGGTTGGGAAGCAATCGGTGGACATTATCTCGTTGACGGGGAGAATCGTGAAAAGCTTCAACTCTAATGACACGGGACAGGCACTTTTCAGTTGGCCGCGTTTTCTAGCGGTGACTCCTGGCGGGAATATTCTTGTGACAGATCGAGATGAGCATGCACTCATCTGTATGACTCAAGAAGGTGTGGTAGAATGGATATATCGCGCACCAGGAGCGCCGTGGGACGTGGCGTGCCACGAAGACGGACGTGTGTTCCTGTGTTTGGACAATAATACGTTACAAATCCTCTCTTGTGAGGGACGGATAATTGAGGACAAGTTCATCACCGCCAGGGACGGGGTTAATATACCATATACAGTTTCAACTCATGGTAGACAACTGGCGCTCACTGAATGGGGTTCCAGCTTGTTTTCACCCAACAGCCCTCTGGTTCATATTTTCTCTATATGAGGTTGTCTTCTAACATTCTCTCAAACTTTTATTCCAATGTTTCTATCTAGAACTGTGCTGCCATGCACGCTTAGTAGTTGGTAGTACTGGAGGCGTTCCGTATAAGTGTGATGGATTTAATCAATGTTTAACATGTTCTTAAATATTTGGGCTTCGTTGCTGCTTTACATTGATAATTTTGCAATATTTAAGATCCAATATAATTTGACAGTTATATTTGAATAATGAAAACAATATCAGTGCTTATAGTGATATCTTTAAATTGACTTCATTTTCACGTATAGTTGTTTATCTTGCGTTTGTGTCTGTGATAGTAAATACTTAGATTAGAAGTACATATTTTAAATCATATGTTTAAGTTTTCTCTTGTCGGTTGGACACGAACCCTGTTATTATACAGCGCTACTCATCTCACTACCATCGTGCAGGTCGTAGGGAAGAAAATTCAAGGGAGATAAATCCGTCCAATTGCACTGTTCATAACTCAAACTTGAATAGTTACATAGTTGCCTGTAATAATGAGTATAAAATCATTAATTATGGCTGTCACTTTTCTGTGCCAAAACCCCTATCAGACTTGACGAAGAACAGAGGGAGAACTAGAGACAGGTAAAGTGCAGCACGTGGGTCATGTTAGAGTGTATTTAATATTCGTTTAAAACTTTACATTTCTGCACTACTCGCCGATACATCCATCCAAGCGAAACGCACCACCTTGATTAATGTTTGAATAAACCATTTTGACAAGCTTCATTTCTCTGTCTCCTCTGTTTTTGGTTTGTTAACAGGGAACGTAAGATACGTGACTAATAATAATTTTATAGAACAAAATTATAACTTGACCAACGTGGAAAGGAAATTACTGCATAAGATCCATCGATGAAAACAAGGGACACAATCGGTTCCTAAAAATGTGACCATTAACCTATTTGACTTCTACACTGCCATGAATATTCTATATCCCCTTGTAGATGTGTATGAAATCTTTTGAGGATAGTTTATCCACAGAAATAAAAGATGAAGTCACTTGAGAATGTCAACAATCCACCAATTTTTTTTTGAAAGATTATCCATTTTACCGTGACCTTAGATTTCTTGATCCGCAAACCATTAGAATGTTTCTTGCCTTGAAAAACGTATGTGCAGAGACTAACTACTGCCTCTTTACTTGAGATATTGGTTAATATCGCTTTCTAAATCCACAACCAATGATCCGCAAACCATTAGAATGTTTCTTGCCTTGAAAAACGTATGTGCAGAGACTAACTACTGCCTCTTTACTTGAGATATTGGTTAATATCGCTTTCTAAATCCACAACCAATACTTATGACTGTCTTTTGACTATGACTACCATAACCATAAATATGCTCTTTGATCCATGTTCAATCCGAAACGGGGCCTGTGTTTGTTTTTCATCTGCTAACGCAAGACAATACAGCAACATTACAAAAATTGCACCCCATTCCCCCCAACATCAAGCTTGCTTATGTTCTTTCAGGCAGTGCATTTCTAAAAATGTTTATCGTCATCTGTTGAATTTTTGTGCAAAGATTGGTGATGGTTCACTGGTAAAAACAAAAATAGAGATAACCCTTAAAAATTTAACCAGAAGTTACGCCAGACTAAATGACGGACGGAGTTATTATTGATCAAGCCTTTTTGCTACATTCGTAGCAGGCGAGAAGAAAAATGTGTGCAAAATTTGCATGAACCTTAAATTCTTTTTAGATCTTATTGTAAGCTACAAGCTGTTACGAAGTTTTTGATAACCTTGCCTCTGGTCTTCCTGTCAGTCATTTGCAAAGCGATGTCATTTTACAGTTGCTTAAGGAGCGCTGTATAGATACTATGAATTTTGAGAGTGGCTGGCGTAAGGTGGAGTAGTATACATTTGCAACATGCACAATGGAGAGAATATTGGCATATTTCTATGTTGCTTTCATGTGCTATGGCTGAAATTCTTTGGATATTGTACTTGTGGAAGTTGATCTAAGCACACAACAAACTAAAATGACTGCTCCCTTGTGCTAAAATTAAATCAGCTTGAATTAGTCCAGGGGTGGGTAATTGTTTTGGCTCTAGGGCCACTTTGTGGTAGAGGATTTTAATGTAAAATGATTGTATTCTTTAGTTAACATTACATTT
>QKMX01215064.1:0-13022 GCA_003401595.1 Venustaconcha ellipsiformis
ATATATATATATATATATATATATATGCGAGGGAGAGAAATATTGCACAATGTCAAATTTAAAAGTAATGTTTCTAAAAATCTTTCATTTAACTGAAATTATTCATTTTTACTAAAAAGAATATGCTATACATGAAGATGGTTTCAAAAAGTTTATCGCAAACAAACTTCTACATCTGATGTGGAATTAAAATATTGCATCTGCATATGTATATTTTTGTAACACCAACTGGTAGTGGTTAAGTAATAATCATAGGTCAGCAGCACTAAAAGCATGTTACATATATGGACAAATCTCCATTAATTTATTTTTCTCTATTTTTCTAACCTGGGCATAAACTGAAAACAAAATTAAAACCTTTGTGGAAATGAATAAAAAAGAACATAAAAGGTCTACATTTGCTAAAGCCAATTCCACAAGCCATAACACTGGGTGGGGTGGTACTATATGTACTCTCTTGCAAGTAAAGTCTAACTTCAAACTGCACAGACCCAGATCTGTCATTGTATAATGCACCAGAAGATTTGGTTCTATGCAGTTTGTTACGAGTAATCAGTTGAACAAACAACACAAGACCTTGGTGCATTATGTGACAGTGGATCAGGTCTTCATTGTTGGCAGTTGGACTCAACTTATAAGTGAGTACTGACTGTAGATCATAAGATCTACTGCATTTAGTGCACTTCAGTAAGTTTGAGAAATAACTAGTTGCAAATTCAAGAAAGATAAAACATGCAGCTAAAAAAAATCTGAAATTCCTACCAATCGAATTCCAAGAAAAGCATATACTGTCAAGATCTGAATACTTGTCCCATAAATATAGATTAGAGGTACAAAAAAAACCTGCTTTGGTTAGGGACCTTAATGTTTCGATGCTCTACAATCACATATACACACCTATGATGTAATAAAATTGGGTACTGTATGACTTACAAGCTGAGGACGAACCCAGAAAATCATCATATCCAAAAGAATGCATGCAAAAATATTTAGACCATCGTGGATACCTAGACAACATTTTCTTTTCATGCCATAATACCAGATATATTTCATTATGTGGTAGTTAAAAAATCCAACATTTTTATGAGTGGCAAAGCCACACAATAAAATATATCTTTGTTTTTGAAGCAAACAATGAAATATGTATGGTATTAATGTATGAAAAGAATATTTTCTCTTTCTTATATACCAATCTTGCTCTGATACAATTCACCCTTTAACAACCCCCTACTAAGTTCACCTTGAACCATTTGAATAGGTTTTAAAAACAGACTATTCCAATGAGTAACATTTTTAACATATAACAAAACATTTGACCATATGCAACAAGCTTAACAACAAGGAACATCAAGCAAAACAACACACTAAGTTTCAAATGACACTGTTGAAAAGCAACATAATTTCCTATTTAAGTGAATGGTAGCAGTCAACTATCTCTAGCAAAATAAAATTTTCATGCCTAAAAGGTAATGTATGCTTCCGTTGATTGCTCAGAGATCAAAACTCATTTCGTCGTGCTGGCAATTTATTTCTTTAGTTTGTTCAGCAGTGCAAATGATATCTGTGTCTGTTTATCACTGAATTTTCACATTTGTGTCTCATAATGTAGCTAAAATTACCTAATTCTGTTTCATGTATGAATGCTTTAAACATAATTCATACTGAAACACACTGATGAAAAAGACTAATCTGTGCATATGTAATCTGCCATGTTTGTCCTACATTCTGGAAGAGTCCATTTTTGATACTTCAAAGAAATCATACAGATGTAACTAGATTAAGGATGAATATAGCCATAAAGGGAAGCTGATCACTCCTTAAAAAACAAATTGACTCTTCCACAGGTCATGGTGGCACTGAAAAATCTGATGTAAACAGACCACCCTATTTTAGCATCATGTATTTAATGATATGTGTTACTTGAGTTGAATGGTATTGAAATACTTTGTGCGCAAAATGATTTAGTTACTTTTAGCAACCTTTAATAATGCTAACCTTAAATTTACTAACAACAGATGTGTATATCATTCACAATGCTGTGCATAACAAACTTATAAATTTCATTTAGTTTGCTTTCACATTTCCTTACAAACTAAGAATGTCTGAAGATGTTTTGCACCTTTTGCAAAAACTAATTTCTTCACTGCCAATTTGTATTCCTTACCATAAATTCTTTGTATTGTCAAAGGAAGTGAGCTTGTCATATTATCAACTGGTTTTAGTCCTCACAAGTACATTTCATAACCTAAGAGTCACAAGCCAAAACAGCCAACATACCATTTTCACTTTCTGTCATATTGACCGGAAACGACTTCTCAGCACTCTGAATTTCTATGCCATCTTCATAATTATCAGTGGTAGTAATGATCAGTAACTATCCATTACAAAACCTAACACCAATGGTTACACACAGCAGGAAGGATAATCATATTGCTTAAACCTTTTATATTGATTAAAGTTCAGTACTTTATCAGCATACTGGAACAAACGTCAATGTGCAGAATTCAGAAATCAACAAATATTAACAAGATTTCTATTGATAGACACTTATGTGGCTACTCACAAGTTCATATACTAATATGCTAGCTGCATTTGTGGGATATATGTCCTAGCAGGGCACTTTTCACCACAAATTAGGAGATTCTGGACATATAAAATAGGTGGCCGATTGGGGGCATTCAAGATAGGGACCACTGTATTTTAACAAGTCTGATAAAATTCTCATCATAAATATAACTACTCAATTGTTGTCAAAGCTCATCAGAAATAAAACTGCTTGGTTGTTGACAAACTCATCCAATCAAATCCAATCTGATGCAAGGTCACATCAAATGATCTGCATAAATTTCATAATCATAATCAGCCAAGAGACAGAGGCCTGATTTCTAAGTCTGGTACAAAAATATATTTCGAGAGGAAAAAAAATTTCCATTTCTAATGCAAGACTGACTACCTGTTAAATATATGAACAGGTTGCAGTCAAAATAAAAATCATCAAACATCTCAATGTTTGCCTATTTACTAAGTCTGATTAAACTTTGGTTGTAAGTACAGTTTTTGAAGTGGTAATAATCACAGATAATCATATTGCAAGAACATATATTTATATACATAGGGCTTGTGCATAACGAGAATAAAACAAACCGATTCCTTTATATATCTTATTGATGGATGCCAAACAAGGATCAGAATTATTGCTTAATGAGTGTAATAAACTTTATAATAAACTTAGCCAATTAGATGAAAGATCTCAATATGCAGGAATCTTGTTCATTATGGAAAAAGGCCATGTTCTTCATGACAAAAGCATATATTCCAAGTCTGACTAAAATCAGATAAAAAATAAAGCCTCCAGAGTGGTAATAAATTAGCCAATCAGATGTAAGATCACCCCATTAATATGCACGAATCTTGCTTATTATTGAAATCATCCAAGATCTTGATAATAAAACTCATATTTTATTTAGATCAAATTCAGATCAAAAATATTGCTTTCAGAGCTGCAACTAGTTCAGCCAATCAGATGCAAGATTACTTCCTTGATACATGTGCATCTTACTCATTAATGAAGCTGTCAGAGACCTTGATCATATAAGCATATATTGCAAGTTTGATCAAAATCATATGACCTCCAGGGTGGTAACAAGATAAGCTAATCAGATGCAAGATAATCTCATTAGTATGCATGAATCTCACTAATCCAAGATCCTGATTATGAAAGCCTATATTTTAATGCTTGATCAAAATCGGACCAGTGGGTAAGAATTTCAGCCAATCAGATGCAAAATCACTTCTTTGATATGCATAGATTATGCTCATTATTGAACTTGGTCTGAGATTGTGATAATATATACCCACATTCCAAGTTTGATTGAAACTGAATCAGAAATATGGACTCCAGAGCGGTATCAATAAGTTATTAATGGACTCGCAAAATGCATGACTGATGCAAGGCAACACTTTAAGCTCACCTGGCCTCAAGGCTAGGTGAGCTATAAAGATCACATATGGCAATACAAAATTTAGGGGCTTGCACTGCTGTCCTCCGATTTTAGGTTTAATGCACTGCATGTGCTAGTACAATGTATTTTCCACTTTGTATAATTGTGTAATGGACTGCAAAGGAACATGCTGAAATATAAAGTTAATATAGAAATCATATTTGTACTACTCTTTATGGGAAAAATTCCACAGAAAGGAAAAAATGAAATAAAATATTAGTTAATAATGACGGATGATGACTAAAACTAAGCAGGAGTCGGTCTGAAATGGAAAATTCTACAGTGCAGCCATTTTCTGGTACACTAGATAACCATACATGTATTTTTGCTGGGCAAGATTAGGCTACTTCTATGAAAATTCTAGTGGCAACCTAGTATAATAATGACAAAAGCAATTTACACAAATGAGAGAGAAATTAAAGAGTAACATTTAAGCTGAAGAAATATACTGCAATTTATTCCATTTTCACTGATTGGTCTCAAGATCTGTCAATTTCTATTTCAGATTTTAACACTTTACAAATATAAAAGCAATTAGTTCTGGCCATCCATGTATAACAACAGAATGACTGCACAAAAAGTACCTAGATAAAACTAAAAATGGTGACCTGGAATATGAATCGTCACTGAATACAAATTGTATTGGCCAAGCAGAAGAATGTTACTGTTTTCAGCACATTATTGGCTATGCATTTTAGCCAGGATAACAAGTAGTGGAAGAACACTGGAAAACCCAATCATTGACCTAAGGGAGGCTACTGGCAAGCCTTCTCATATACCCACATTGGCTGAGCTTGAGAGAAGTGCTTTAGACCACTTGGCCACCCAGCAGATGAATGGATGAACAAGGGAAATGCTTTATGCTCCTGTTAATTCATGGTAAGGCATAACAAAAATACTAGGATACAAATTTCTAAACATTTTTCAGAGTGTGGTAGATTAGATCAAGTACTGAATGATGTAGCATAAGCATCATTTAGGTCAAACACAAAGAATAACAAAGTAATGGATACTAAACAGTGTGCATACTTTGTTTTCTGATGAAAATCTAGCATGATCACCAGTATCATAACCTGCAATATATGACTCTTAGTTTTTATGGTATTCTTGTAAAATTCAAGCTGGATCATAGCAAATAAAAATGATAAAACATCAACTGATTTGTGGTTGAATCAAAGTTAGTTTATCAAGATAAACTACTGATGGGTCATGTGTTTCCTTTTGTAAATATAACATTTTCAGTACAAATAAAAGCATATTGCACACAAAATGCAAAAAGATGAAAATGCTAAATAGTTTGTGAATGCATGAACAGTTATATCTAAAAATTCTGTAGCTAAAAAAAATGAACTTGTACTCAAAGCTCATACCCTGCAAAGCATGATTTAAACTTGAATAGAGGCATTAATTCTTTACCTTTTGCTAATGCATTTATGTGATGCTAAATATAGCCTTGTATCCCTAGAGATAAATATACAAGTTGCTAACAATACTCCCTCCGTCTCTCTTGACTCGTACTTGTATTTCAAGCCAAGGAATGTAGAATTGGGATAAAAAACAACACATGCCAAGGATTGTGAAACACCAGAGATGCATATAAATGTTTCATATTAAAAATTTGCACTGGATGAAATTGCAAACATCTGGTCTNTTTAACAATATTTAGCCAATGAAAATAGTCTTCACATAAATGATGACAGAGTTCTTTTAGTAATTTTATAAGCAGGAGTTTCCACTGAAAACAAGGTCAGTTGTGAAAGTGAAACATAATGGCAACATTCATGTATTCAAACGATTCCAACTAAAGTTTGGAAAAATCTAAAAGTGATGACATTGCAAATTACATTGACTTTATTAATCAAATTCAAGACAAAGAATTAGACATTAGTACAAGTTCTGTTCTGACACCTGACATTTCAGATTTATCTAAATCTACAGATAAAACAGATAACAATCTTGTATCATTGGACCATGTGTGGTCAGTAAATGTGGATGATTTTAGAGCAGATTCAGGGCCAACATTTCACTTCGATGAAAATACAAGGAAGATGATTTGTTTTTACAATTCACTTCTATGAAAATACAAGGGAGATGATTTGTTTTTACAATTCACTTCCCAGGGAAATATTTCAATCATTGGTAGCTGAATCAAACAGATATGCTGAAAAACATAATAGTGAGAAGCCTGATCCAAAGTGGTCACCTACTTCAGTTGCAGAAAAGAAGGCATTTCATGGAATACATGTTGTTTTTATTACAATGTAAATTCCAGAATAAACTTTAGTGTTTAAAATATTATTTCACATGAAACTACATAGTTTGTGTGGGACAAGATTAATATAGAGAAATTCAACAGCATATACACTATTTGAAGTAGCCCTCACTCGGATTCCCATGATGCTATGGGTTTATTCCTACAAACAGCCACTACAAGGCAGGTTGCTTAGCAGGCTTTGTTGGGAATGCACCCTTTCAGAAGGTAAAGATTTAAGACCAAGATGCTAATTACAAGTTCAGCATCAGGCAAAACCATAAATTAGCAAGTATTCAATACTTTTTATGCCGACCACTATTATCATCATGCCTCAATCTCATGCATAACAAATTTATTCCATATTGACCCCAAAAGAGATACCATCAACTCTAATTACAATGAAAGAGGTTATAATTGAATGTTCATTTTACAACAAAAAATTAATTGGAATAAATGTACACACTATTAAATCTGACAATTCCATCAGAATATTATAGTTCCAACAATAATGATTTTTGGTGACCAACATGCAGATTATCTATACAAACTGATCCTTACAAAGATAATGGTCAAAGGCCTAAAATCTGCTAGTAGATATCAATCTATACTGAAAGGAGGATTTTTATTAATCTGGATTTTTTTTTATCTAGCTGCAATTTCTCAGATGAAGTGAAGTGCATACAACAAGTTGGGTAATCATATGGATATTCTAGAGTGGGATTAGATCTAATCACACACAACTAGCAGTATTTTTTTCAGACCTTTTATTTAAAATAAATGAGAACTATGTGGAATGGCAAGCAATTAGCTTATGTAAATATACCTCCACATCCCACCCATATCACATCATGTAGAGCTGAAATTGAAAAAGTGCAGTACATAAAGGGTAATAACTCAGGCAAACAAATAAGAGCAAAGTGATTAGTTGCACATCGTCAAATGATGGCCATCACATCAACCAAGTTTCTTGGTAACTCTCTGAAAATTGTGGAACTAGTTGTCTTCACAAGATGTCATATACTACATTGGGTTCCAATTCACAAAGGGCAATAACTCTAAAAAAAACTCATAAGACAACAGTGACTTCTTCAGAGGATGATCTTTCCTGTGCACTAATATCTGTAACATTTGTTGCATTCAAAAGATTCTGTCATGCACTGCAATAAGTTTCAAGTCAAAAGGGTAAAAAACTCCAACAAAAATTGCAGGAGCATAGCCATTTGCAGATATGTGCATCTTCAGTTGATGAATATAATATTAACTAAGTGTTGTGGCAATCCATCAAGGACTGCAGTAATAACTGTGATAAAAAGATTGTGCCACACACTGCATTAGGCCACAAGATGTAAATGGTAATATCTTTAAAACAAATTGTGGAAGCAAAGTGATTTGTCATTTTGTAGGGTGTGACCATAACATTTACCAAGTTTCATGTTAACAAAAACTGGGACTAGTTGCACAAACAAAAAAGTTGTGATGGCCAGCCATACACAAGAATTGTTCTTATTACCACCACCCATCAGTGTGGGGTATAACAAACAATAATGAACACTGGTCATGTTTTTATATGACGAATGAGCAAATTTTCCAGGATAAAATACTAAGAATGGCTGTGATAGATCACTACATCTAAGTTAACAACTCAGTCCTCCAAGCAAGAAAAGGAAACAAACCCAGTTTTTGACATCTTAATCAGTATGAATACTTTTATTACAAACTTTAGAATATTTAAAAAAATCAGCAGAAATAATAGTCTGCCTCTCCCTTTCAGTTGTTGCTTGCTTTGTACTGCCTAAAAAAAAGAAAGATAACTCAATCCAAAAGATTCAATCAATATAACAGCAGACTTGTTATAACAAACAGAACTGCTTGTGACCAAAATGGTTTCTGTAACAAGAACTGACTGAAGAAGATGAAAATATCTTTGTCATGTTGACTCATTTAACTGGCTTAGCATACAGAGAATTCCACTCTAATAATTTTGGTCTGAATGAGAAAACTCAAGAGTACCGTGAATGGTCATAAAGTATTAGTCCTCTCTTTAGATGACTCAGACTTTTGTACAGAAAAAGTTTTGTTCATTCACTCATAGTAACCCTCAAATGTTATCTGTTTTGTAAGCAGGATTATACAATTTTAAAAAGGACACGGGGTAGGGGCACAGTATGTTTCAACAAACCCATCTAATGTAAAAAAAAAAATTGTCACGAACAGAGATAAAACTTTGTTGTTTACTTTCATTATTGGCACAGTTGCAGTGATTATGTTATAACACTGCTATATGCACTAGAACTAAATGTAACAGCAGAAACATTACCACCAATTACCACAACTGCATGCCTGCCATAATAAGTACAATTCCTAAAATGCTTTTTTTAATAACTAGATAATCAGTCAGCAAATGTCATGGCTCCATCGTACAAAGTCACTAAGTACTCGATTATGGCAGCTTATCTAAAATCCAAGCACTTACATGATCCAACTAAGCATTAATATTAATCAATGTTGCAGATTCTATTACAATTATGGTTAACAAACTGTGCAATATTTTCACATACTCTCTTATTTTTAATGGAGGTGGAAAGATATTCGTGAAATTGGTCATCTTGGAGTAAACAATGAAGGAATAGTTTTCTACCTTCACTGCCTCTGGTACAAGACATATCAGAAAGCAAACAACATGGCTCCAGATCATGTTGAATTATGTGCCAGTAGAACTTGTTCCACACTGTCCATTATACTTATAGTTCGAACAAACAGCACAGATCCTAATCCTGTTAGGTATGTTGCTTGTATCATGATAAAATATATTACCTCCCAAAATTTATACTAAGAAAAACATGTATGTGGACTCGCAGTATGGTGCCTATCAAATGGATACTATATATACAGGTAAAACCCGTTATAACATGATTCTGCTTATAACACAATGGCAGCATGGCTCCCATTTTTTAAATTAAGGTGACCTCTGTTTTAACATCCTAAATACATGCTCTCCTAAAAGTCGGTTATTCGTATCCCAAGCAGAATTTTAATCCCAGCACTGCTTTTAATGTTGCCTTAACTTCACCGTGCACTGTTTCCACCATATTGGGATGTATACAATTTAAAACTGAAGTATATTTGATGTCTGATGAAACCTGTCAAACAAAACAAACGATGTACAATCAAGAGGTTAGTTAAAACTGATGACACTGAAATTTCAACGCACATTTTCTATGGGAAAGTCTTTTGTAAAATTTGTTAACACAATATTTTGTGATGTTATTCTTTAGACCCTGAGCATCGCGTTATAATGGGTTTTACCTTTACTTGCTTATAAGATATATCCAACAGCAAAGAAATAGAACCTGATCTGCCACTACAATATGTGCCCACAAATTAGTTTTTGTTTTGTGTTCTACTCATTACTTTAAAACAAACTATAGACCAGATCTGCCAGCACATTATGCAATGGTAGATCTTGGTCTGTGCAGTTTGTAGTTGGACTCCACTCAAAAGTGAGTATATATGGTACCTGAATTTACAAAAATGATTAGAAAGTTCCATAACTTTGCGACCATCCATTCTGAATACAATAAGTTAAAAATAGTGCAATCAAAAAATTGTATACAAGTGGCAATTGTAATAATCTAGCAAGAGCAGTATAATGTACTTTTTTTCCTCATAAAATTACTTTCTGCTTTAAAATGGAATGCACAAAATTTCAAAAGATAGCATTATATACATCTCAAAAACAAAGTTCTAAGCATTACTTTTTGGCTAAAAGAAGATAAAATCTGAGTCGTGTGAAAGTTAAGAATAAAAACAAGTACTTCTTTAGTACTGATAATGTCATTGTTGATTTAAAAATAAGTATCACTGGCTTTCGTAAATTTAATACAACTTTATGAGAATTTATTAACCAGTGCATGACATATATAATTCTAATATAAACTATACTTTTGAGAAAATCAATTAAATGCTATTAAATTGATCACCAAACTTAAAAGTACACCATTTCATGTGCTTGTAATAAATGATTGTTTCTCATTAGCTCTACTATGCACACTGTAAATTCACCATTCCTTGTACAGTACTAATTTCTGTGCATTTTGTAGTAGCTACCAATGACAATTTAAACTGATCATTCTGAACAAACAAAATGACCACTCTACATGGAACCAACAGGATTCCCCAATCAACAAATTTTGATACCTATGAAAATGCCATTATTGCAAACCAAACATTTTTATATCCATAAAGAAAAAAAATTCAGTTCTCAAGAAAATATACATGCACTAAAAATGTCTTTCTGGAGTTAAAATCTCCGGATGTTTTATTTAAAAATACATGGTACCCAGGAAGGGCAGCTACCCCCCACCCCCCAAAAAAAAACATCTCAGGTAGGCTAATTATTCTAAGTGTGCATATGAAAATGATGCAAAGTTCCAATTGAAAATGAAATAAAATATAAATTCTAATTGTATCTATGGGCAACTACTCCACTTTAGTAGTGCCATCCCTGGGTCACAAGTATATTTACTTGAATAGCCCTGCATTGAGAGTTAAAATTTTCTTTGTATATAAAACAATACTCACCATTCGACAATACTCTGTTTTTTTTCTATCTCCATCTATACACAGAATATTAATAAATATTACCACTTATTCACATGTAAGAACACTATTAGGTCAGATCCTATTTGTGATAGGGGTTGTTCTATACCTAGAACGTAAATCCAGTCTTTCACAACAGTTTTACATATCCTTTCTTATTACATCCATCTATCTCAATGTAATCTGTAAACCTTTGCCTATCAGAATCTGTGATATGTGCCTTTAAACAATCCCAATTTCAGGACCTTGTACTTCTTGAGGTCAATATACTTGGTACAGAATAGATACATCCAGATGCACCTTACACCGTAACCGTTCTGCCAGCAGTCAGCAAGCAATTATATCCCATCAAAGACTTGGTCACAGCTATCACAGCAAGGCATGGGATGATGCTGATGATGTGTTTAAATGAAATGGGCATGGTCCATCTGTCCACTGAAAATGCAAAAAAAAAAAAGAAAAAAAAATGTAGTTTGACTGTAATCCATTGATATGTCACTCAATCAGTGTTGAAATTATACAATATACATCAATTAACAATTCAGTTTTTTATTCAGATGATAGGCAGAAGCATTATCCTCTCATTCCTTCACAAGCGACAGTAGTTAACATCATAAAAGAAAGGTGTCACCTCTGACATGTATCTGCCTTCTCCATTATGGATGGACAGTTCTTAAGAGTCAATGAAAATTCTAGAGATATGTCCAAATATGAACTCTAGAGGAAAAAGTTTTCTTTTCCCCTTCACTCTTCTGGTACTTCTTTTTCTTTCCTATGGATGATATCGTTTATATATTGTGTTTTCATAAAATCCTTTTTATAAACTTTCTTGAGCCATCAGTTCCCAACCATGTGCAAACAGGCAGAAAACACCTTAGAGCTAGTAATGACAGTAATTAATGGTAATTTATCTGTCATTTTGATCCTATATTTTTTCTGACTATATTTTGTTACCCATCTTTAATTTACCTTTCAAAGAACTTTATTCTTTTATCGTGTAGGACTGGATGATTACATTTAAAAAGGGCTTATCTTTCTACAATTATTTTTCATAAATTTTATTTCTTTACTTATTTGACTTCACTTTTAATCTGAGTTACATAGGCAGTCTTGAGATGTGTTTAATATTAAAGCCTATACATACACCTCTTCCTCAACAACTCATACAAAAGAGTGAATTGTGCAGGCATGAGTTACAAATGGAACTCTCAAAAACTAAGAAAGGGATGGACATTGATAATGGGAAGGGTGGGCTTGTAAATGGCTAAATACTTTTTTATAGTTGTGTTGAGAATACATACAATGCATGACTTTTTCTAATATATTTGTTCACATTTCTGTACAAACTGCCATTATTTTCTGATAACTAATCTCTGAAAGAGTGTTTAAAAAGTTATTCCAAGAAATTTTCGCACACATCGTATGTACCTGAGAAAACTTTTTTTTGCATATGATTGTGGATACATCTAGTGTCTTTTGTGTTGATCAAGATGACCATATGCATTTTTTTAAAAATGATTTCATGAGTAACATTAAAGTTTAATTCAGTTTGTTCTATTAGTTAAATATGGATACCATGATTTCACTGCAAGTAGTTGCAAAATTTCTGCTTGTCCTTATGAAAACCATGGGAATCTCAACTACACTACTAGTTTTAGAACTTCTTTCTCCATAGTGAACCCTATCTGTGAAACTAAACTCTTCATGCAAGAAGCCTTCTGCTTGGTTCTCTTCCATGTGCTTCATCATATTTGTCAGTAAGTGGAATAAACAACCAATTATCAGATACTTCAAGGCTGTTACTTATGTAATATTTAAAACAGTGGTTTCTTGTTCAATTTAAAAGAGCTGACTTGGCACGCGATTATGACCACTAGCACTTTATGGAAGTAGGATTTGCATGTCTTTGAATGCCTAATTCTTTTGCTTGATTTGGTACTAAAACTATAATTAATCTGACAATACAGTGCAGTTGACTTTTACTGATTGAGGCAATGCTACAAAAACTTTTACAAATAGGAGATCAACACAGTCAGCACTAAATTAGGTTCACACTGAAATGCTCATGGTTATTGCTGTGATGGTTACTGAAAAGTTTCATGTTTAACTCATTAACCACTGGTGCCGTGTTTATGGGGTAGGAGGTGGTAGCCTACTTCTGAGCTCTG